>VYZT01032078.1:2073-12618 GCA_013400735.1 Pomatostomus ruficeps | reverse complement strand
CGGGGCCGGGGCCGGGGCTGGGCAGCGCTCGGCACTTTATCAGAGCGGGGTGGGGATGGTGCCGCGCTCAGGGGTGTGACGGGGCAGTTTCTCAACCCTGTTGTGTCAGGCTCCTTTCCTTCTCCCCGGCTCTGGTTCGGGGTTTGTTTCCCGTTCCTCGGTAAAGGGTCACGCTCAACTCCGGGCGCAGCTGAACCCCAAGTGAACCCAGAAGGAGTTACAGCTTCTGGGTTTGGGGTTTCTGTGCTCCCGGTGAGGGGAAACCCTTCAGAGCTGTTCAGGGGGTTATTTATGGGGCAGCTGGGGTGCAGAACAGCCAAGCTGGGCTCAGCTCCCTCTAGGAGGTGCTCCCTTTGTTCTTCTCCTTTTTCCCGGGATCACAGCCGATCCCATTCCATTTTTTACAGATTTTTTTCCTCCAAAAAATGCTGCCCAGCACGTACCACGGAGAAAGAGACCAACCCCAGAGGAACCAAACCCTTCCCGAGGCTCGGAATGACGGCCCGGAGGAGCTGGGAGCACAAACATTATCCCGGGAAAAGGGGAGAGGTGACAGCGGGTGGCCGGGCTGGAGCAGGGCTGTGCCCCCCTCTCGGCCAGGTTTGGGGACACCAACCCTCACCGAGGGTCCCGGAGCTGCTGGCACAGTGCCGGGGGGGGTTTGTCACTCCCTGTCCTGTCCCCCAACCGGTCCTGCAGCCCCGGGCTGGGTGGACGCCCGCGGGTGTTGCTGGTTTCTATTTTGGAAGGATTTACTGTAAAAATAGCTCCTGCCGGCTGCTAAAATGACAGGAACTCGTTCGCCAGGAGGCTGCCGAGGGGACACGGCCCCTGCCCCGGGCTGGCCGGACAGAGGTGGCTGCAGCGGGAGGGCGGGGACACCTCGGGGCCACTCCAGGGGTCACCGCGGCCACCGTGCCCCTGTGAGACCCTGAAACCCCCTCAGGAGCTGCCGCAGGAGGATCCTCCCTGAACTTGAACCTCTGCCCCAGGCTGCTCCTGGGGACATTCCCAGCTCAGCTGTGGGATCCGACTGCATCTCCCTGGGCCAGGTGGACTGGGAATGTTCCCTCCCCTTAAGGTTCATAATCCTAAAAAAATTCTCCCGGTCTTGAAGCCTAAAAATAATTCCTTTGGGTCTTCGATCCGTTTTCCCTCTGCTCCAGCCTGAGGGGTGAGTTCTGTGTTCAGGAGTTGCGCAGGAATCACAAAATCCTGGAGTGGTTTGGGTTGGAGGGACCTTAAATCCCATCCCGTGCCACCCCTGCCATGGCAGGGACACCTCCCACTGTCCCAGGTGCTCCCAGCCCCGGCCAGCCTGGCCTTGGGCACTGCCAGGGATCCAGGGGCAGCCACAGCTCCTCTGGGAATTCTGTGCCAGGGCCTCAAACTCTCCCAGCGAGGAATTCCTTCCCAAAATCCCACCCACCCCTGTCAATTTGAAGCCATTCCCTGTGTCCTGTCCCTCCAGTCCTTGTCCCCAGTCCCTCTCCAGCTCTCCTGGAGCCCCTTTAGGCCCTGAAAGGAGCTCTGAGCGCTCCCCGGAGCGTTCCCTTCTCCAGGGGAACATTCCCAGCTCTCCCAGAGCAGAGCAGATGGAGAATCCCATCCATGGATCATTCCTGGTGGGAGCTTTCCCTGTGCTCCTGCTCAGCCCCGGGGCCGCTCCCCACCTCCCTGCCAGGCACAATTCCCAAACCCGGAGCTTTTTTCTTCCTTCTGCTTTGTTTTGGGACGATCCCAGTGGCTGTGCTGGCCCAGGAGGACGGGGACAGGTGGGGACGGTGCCACCTGCCCCAGCTGCTCCATCACCCCCGTCCCTGTTCCCAACCCCGGGAGGGCTCCGGGGCCGCTCGTCCCGGTGGTTTCGGCCCAGGGAATTCCAGCGGCGCCCGGGAGGAATCCCGGCGCTCACACAACAGGTTGGCCGGGTCCGAGCCCCGCCGGGCCGGTCCGGGCTCATTCCTGGAAGCCCCCGGGAGCGCGGGATGGAGCCGGAGAGCGGAGCGAAGGGCAGAGACACGTTTAATACAGCAAATACACCGACACGGGGATTACAGAGCGCAGGGGACATCGCAGCGCCGGGACACAGCGGAGTGACACCCCCGGGGGCAGCACAGGGACCCGGAACGCAGCCGGGAAGGGCGCCTGGAAAACCCCTGCAGGGTAAGGAAAATCCCGATTTATCTGCGGTGCTGGGAGAAGCGGAGCACGCCAAGGCAGCGCGGGGGCTCGGGCTGCCACCCCCATCCGTGTCCCCATGTCCCCACCCTGATCCCGGCCGTGTTGCCAGCAGGGGGGTCCGGGAAGGCCGGGTGTCCCCCCTCCCCGGCTCTGTGACGCGCAAATCTCCGCTGTCACCCGGCAGCACCTCCCGTGCGCGTCCCCGCCCGGCTCCCGGGCAAACAGGTTCTTTGTGTGCATCGCCCCTCCCGGCCGCTCCCGGCGGCTGCGACGGGCAGGGACGGCAGCAGAGGGGCTTCCTGCTCCTCCAGCCCCGCCCTGAGCCCTCCGGCAGCAGCTCCGAGCCCCTCGGGCCATCCTCACCGCAAGGAGAGAAAGAGGGACACGCGTGACCCAGCTCCCCCCGGGGGTCAGTGACGGGCAGGATGTGTTGATCCACAAGGATTTTTTATTCCCCGCGGGGTGGGGATATCGGCTGTGTGAACCCCAGCGGGATGGGGCTGGTGACAGGGTGAGGTGACAGCTCTGGGCTCGTGCTGATGCTGGTCCTAAATCTCCGGGACGGGGCTGTTCCTCTGTCCGGTTGTCCCCAAACGTCCCCCGAGGGCTGCAGAGATGAGCAGGATGGGAAGGGGGAAGCAAAGCAGGATGAGCAGCAAAGCCAGGGCGCTTCCAAGGGAATTCCTTGGCATCTGTCAAATCCAAGTTCCTGCCTGTTCCTCCCATCAGTTCTTTCTTTCAACTTTATCTTTTTCCTATTTTTCCAGAGCTTTTTTCCCAAACTGCCACCTGGAGGACCTGCCTCCAGAACCCTCTGGAAATCTGCCAGACAGGAGCCACCCCACGGAACCAACACAGGACTCTTATCCCTCCTCCTGAAAGGGATTTGTGTCCTCTGACCCGTCTCAGCAAAGGGATAAAAGCAGGGAAGGCAGTGCGAGTAGAAGGGAATAATAAAATCCGTTAAAAAAGCTTTGGGCTGCTGGCTTTCTGACCACAGCACTAAAAATACCTCGTTCCCGAGACCACCCGTATTGTACAAACCCTAAAAGACTAGATTCTCTTCCTAGAAAATTGAAAAAAGTTTAAAATCCATTTGTATCAACTCTTTCACCTTCGCTAAACCTTTAAAAACCCCTCAGGGGCTCAGGGAGGGAGGGGGCGAGGGGCAGGGACCATCCCAGCCCAGCTCCACGGGACACCCCGGGACTGGGGGGCTGCCAGTGTCCCCAGGCTGTGCTCCAGCCCCCAGTCTCCCACCTCCCAGAGGACACAGCAGCTGGAGCGAGGGAATGGGAACGGGGGACACCGGAACTGCACCTTGTTCCTCCCGCTGCTGGGCTGCAATTCCAAGCACGGAGGGGCTGGGGAATGCCCACGGCAAGGGCAGTGTCGGAGCCCCAGGAGAGGGATGGAAAGCTTTGGGGTCACTCGAAGCTGGAATGTGACACTGACGGTGCTGCTGAGGCCCAGGACCGGGAAAGGGGCCGGATGGACGATGGACATGGCGAAGCCACCCCGTCTGAACCGCTGCTAAAACCCGCCCGCCGCCAGCCCCGGGAGTGAGGGAAGCCACACGGGGAGTGCAGGAGTGGGGCTCCGCGGGGACACCCCGGGACAGCGCTGGGAGTGCAGGGGGTGAGCTCGGTGCTCACTCCGGAGCCCACTCTGCCAACCACTGCTCACAGCACACCCGCTGCTCCTCCGTCTCCTCGCGGCCGCCTCCGCTCCCCGCTGCCTCCTCCTCCCCGCCAGCTTCCCGGCTCTGCTCCTGCTCCCTCCGCGATCCCTGCTCCTTGAGCTGCTGGATGACGTCCTCCAGGCGCCGCGTGACGCGCTGCGGCTGCCACTGGGTGTCCATGGCGGGCACGAAGGGGTCGGGCGCGCACACCTCGATCAGCTCGGCGCCGGCGGGGATGCGCAGGTAGTAGGCATGCAGCATCATGCGGTACGGGCTGCTGTCCTGCCGCCGGCTGTAGGTGAAGTCCCCCACGATGGGGTGGCCGATGGCGCTGCAGTGAACGCGCAGCTGGTGGGTCCTCCCTGCGGGGAGAGAGCGGCAGTCAGCGGGAATCCCCAAATCCCTCCTGCAGGGTGCAAACCTAGTGGCGTTTGTCCCCCGAGCTGGCAGTTCTCAGCTTCCCTCAGCCCTTTCAGAGTCAGAGCTGTCCCCGTCCCCACCTGTCAGCGGCTGCAGGAGCACTTTGGTGACGGGGTCTCCGCCGTAGGAGCCGTGCTCCAGCACGATCAGCTCCGACTGGCACGGCTTGGGGTTCTCACAGCCTGCAACGAGAGCCAGAGCGGGTTCGTGACCCCCCCGGCGCGTCCCTGGGGGTGTGGGCAGAGCTGGGGACGGGGCCGCTCACCCTCGGTGCCCTCGATGCACATCATGTGGGTCATGCCCTCGGTGGTGTTCTTCCCGATGGCGTAGCGGATCGTCATCCGCCTCTGGCTCACGTGGCCCCTCACCTGGGGACAGCAACATGGAAACTGAGCCCTGGAATGCGCTCCTCACCCACCCCTCCATGACAGGAATCGTGGAATCGTAGAATTGGGTTGGGAGAACCTTCAAGCCCATCCATCTTCCAAAGCCCATCCATCCCCAAAGCCCAGCTCCTGTCAACCTTCCCCTATCCCAGCCCACTCCAAGCCCTGTCCAGCCTGGCTTTGGACACTTCCAGGGGCAGCCACAGCTTCTCTGGGCACCCTGTGCCAGAATCCCTTCCTAATATCCAGCCTAACCCCACTCCCTGTCAGTGGAAGCCATTCCCTGTGTCCTGTCCCCCCATGCCTCATCCAAATCCCTCTCCAGCCCTCCTGGAGCACCTTAGGCACTGGAAAAGGCTCTAAGATCTCCCTGGATCCTTCTCTTCTCCACCCCAGGTCCCTCA
Source organism: Pomatostomus ruficeps (assembly GCA_013400735.1). Lineage (NCBI taxonomy): Eukaryota > Metazoa > Chordata > Aves > Passeriformes > Timaliidae > Pomatostomus > Pomatostomus ruficeps. Next base: position 7,543 of record VYZT01032078.1, on the reverse strand, counting down.
GCTTTCCCTCGGGGCAGGCTGGGCTCACCAGGGCCAGGTAGGCTTTGGTCACCAGGCGCTCCTTGAAGCACTTGTAGGCGCTGCCCGCCGCCGCTTTGTTGAGAGCCACGCACAGGGCGCCGCTGGTGGAGAAATCCAGCTGGTGGCAGAACCTGGGAGGGACACGGGGTGAGAGCAGCAGCCCGGGGAGCTCCGGAGCTGAGGGCAGAGCCGGGACCGGTGTCCGGCCGCTCACCTGAAGCCGTAGTAGGTGTCGGGGTCGGCCAGCTCGGGGAAGCGGTGCTTGAGCTGGCTCTGCAGCGTCAGCGTCTCGTACCACATCTTGCTGTCGATGCGCAGGTCCCAGTGCTTGTTGACCACGATGAAGTCGGAGCTCTGGTACAGGATGGACAGGTTGTCGATGGTGCCCGGCTCCATGGCCAGCGGCCTGCGGGGGGACAGAGCGGACAGCGGGGATCGGGATGGGCACGGCAGCCCCGGCAGAGACGGGAGCAGGGCCTGGATGGGGGAAATCCCAGCAGAGATCGGAGACGTCCACTGAGCCACCGGTGTCACCGCCAACACCCTGCACGGGTCCCAGAGCACCCCCGCTGCCACCCGCCGTGTCCCCAGCCTCACCGCTGTCACACCATGCGCCGCAGGCCGGGTCGGTGCTACCGCAGCGCTCCGGCCGCCGCCATCCCGCTGTCACAGCGCTCGGTTCCGCCGCTGTCCCGCTGTCCCGGGACGCCCCGGTGCCACGCGTGGGTGGCCCATCCCCGTCCCGGTGTCACGCCTGGAGGGCCCCGCAGGATGCGCGGCGGCGGGGACCGGCCTCGCCCCGCTCCGCGCTGCAGCCCGGCCGCGATCGCGGAGGGCACGGGACAGAGGGGAGGGGACAAGGGACGCGGGGCGGGGACACGTACGGCGGAGGGGACCCGGTATAGGGCTGGAGTGACCCGGGACAGGGCGGAGGTGGCCCGGGACAGGGCTGGAGTGACCCGGGACGCGGTTGAGGGGACACAGGACACGGCTGAGGTGACACCGGACGGGGCTCAGGGGACCCGCGCGGCGCCCCCGCCGCCCCCGCCTCGGCGGCNAGTCGCGCCGGGGGCGGCGGGGGCGGCGGAGCGGCCCCATGGCGGACACCGGCAGCGAAGCCGAGGATGGCTTCTACGAGCGCTTCGCCGACGAGCTGGAGGTGCTGGCCGAGCTGGGAGGTGGGCGCTGCTGCGCTGGCGGAGCGAACGGGACCGTGCTTTGAGCGCACCCGCGTGTGCCCGTCCCGCCGCGGGTCCCCTCCGGTGACCGGCACCGTGGTGTGACCCCTCTCGCAGATGAGCCATCCCCACCCGCCGGCCACAAAATCTCCCAGTTCCGGGGCAAGAGGCCGCTGCCGGAGGAGCCCGATCCCCGCGGGGACTCTGCCGAGAAGCGGGACCGGGAGCGCGTCCCCGCCGTGTCCCCGGCGGCACCGGGACCCCGCAGTAGGTTTGCCCCGGTTCGCGGGTGCTGCTGAGCGCTGTGCCCCCGCCCCGAGCGGTGCAGGGTGCTGAAGCATCCCCTGGGTACCACGGTCCATCAGCGATGCTCCCTCCCTTCCTCCCGCCCCGCGTCTCCCGCAGCCCCGAAGCCGAAGCGGCAGCGCCTGGAAGCCGTGAAAAAACTCGATTTTGGTACAGATGAGGAGCCGGCTCCGGATCTCCCCTGGGATGGCGGCCCGGAGGCTCCTCTTGCTGCCCACAACACCAGGTCGGCCACGCTGAACTATTTGTAACGGGAGCAGAGGAAAGCGCCCTTTCCAACCGATGGAATTCGATGTTTTCCAGCTCGAACCGGCTGGAGATGAGCGGGATGACCCCCCTGCAGAGCACACCGCCCTCGGGCAAGAAGAGAGTCCTCAGGAGACCCCCGATCCTGGAGGATTACATCAACGTGACCTCCAGCGAGGGCACCAGGGTGTTCCTGGTGCTGAGGGAGAATCCTGCCGGGACGGGGGTGGAGGTGAGGAGGGGTCCCAGGGTCGGGTTTGTTCCTCTTTCACCTCCAAAGTGTTCCTGGTGCTGAGGGACGATCCTGCCAGGACAGGGGGGGAGGTGAGGAGGGGTCCCAGGGTCGGGTTTGTTCCCCTGTGACCTCCAGGGTGTTCCTGGTGCTGAGGGACAATCCCGCCAGGCTGAGGGTGGAGGTGAGGAGGGGTCCGAGGGTCAGATTTGCCTCTCTGTGGCCTCCAGGGTGTTCAGGTTTGTGTTTTGTGTCCCCGCAGCTCCCGGATTCCCTGGGCTGGAATGCTCGCAGGCCGCTCCACCTGCTGGGGGTGCCCTTCTCCTACCTGAAGGAGCAGGTGCTCGAGGAGGTACCAGTTGTCCCCCTGACTGTCCCCTGTGTCCCTGCTCCCAAATTCCCGCCCCCAGCCACGATCAGGGGCTGTCTCTGACCCTCCTCTCGCTGTGTTTGTGCCCAAGCGCCGCAGGCAGGTCCTGGAGGCCTCCCAGCAGCTGACAGAGATCATCAGCAGGTGAGAGGTTGGGATGTTGGGATGTCAGGATGTTGGGATGTTGGGATATTGGGATGAAATCCCACTCCAGTCCCTCCCAGCTGCTCTTTCGGGATTAAATTTTGGGGTCCTGCGAGCACAGGAGCATTTTTGCCCTCGTCACACCCAGCTTGGGGAGAGTGGGTGGAATTCCCGCCCTGCCCTGACTCCCGGGGAGGTTTGGGGTTGATGAATTCCTCGCTGCAGCTGCCTCGGGAGCGAGCCCGGTGCCGAGAGCCCCGATCCCAGCCCGGACACGGATCCTGGAGCCGAGGAGGACCCCGAATCCCACTGCCTGTGGGTGGACAAGTTCACGCCCCGGCGCTACATGGAGCTGCTCAGTGACGATGTGAGGTGCTGGGATGAGCAGGGCCTTGGGGTGGCACCTCTGTCACTGTCCCTCAGTGCCGTGGGATCGGGAATTGCCCTTGGAAGCGCTGTGTCCCTGCTGGCCCTGCCTGGGAGCTTCCTGAGCTCCTGAGAGCTTGGGCTGGCAAATTTTCACTGGAGGCTGTGGATGTTCTGGAAAAACAAACTGTGGAACGTGACCAAAACGAGACGCAAAGGATTGGAGGGATTTAACCAGGAATTGTTGGCTATTTGGAATATTGGAAGTTTGTAGGGAATTGGGAATGATGGAGAGGCTGAGAAGGGCTGAGCTGAGCTGGGACAGCAGGGATGGGGTGGGGTGGCTTATCCCGGGATTCCCTGAGGGATGGTGGCCGAGCTGGGAAAGGAATCGCTCCCACGTTGTCCCAGGGAGATGCCAGTGGAACCCTGAGCAACCTCTCCCATAAACCGGATTTTTTCATGGATTTTCTTGGCTTTTCTCCTTTCCTGCAGTACACCAACCGCTGCCTGCTGAAGTGGCTCAAGCTGTGGGACACGGTGGTGTTCGGGAAGGACAAGGCGGTGAAGAAGCCCAAGGCCGGCGCCGCAGCTCAGCCGCCCTCCGGCCACGCCAAGGAGCAGCCCAGCAAGTGGAAAAGCAAAGTGCAGCTCACCGAGGAGATGCTGGACGCCGAGCTGGACCAGCACAAGAGGCCCAAGCACAAGGTGGGCAGGAAGGGGACGTCGCTGAGCAGCAGGGTTGTCCCCTCGGTGGGCAGCTGCCTGCAGGGGTGATGTCCCCTCTGTGCCACAGGTGGCCCTGCTTTGTGGTCCTCCCGGTCTGGGCAAGACCACGCTGGCCCACGTCATCGCCCGGCACGCGGGGTACAACGCCGTGGAGATGAACGCCAGGTGAGCGAGCCCTGAGTGCCAGGAGAGCGATCCCTGAGTGCCAGGGGAGTGCCAGGAGATCTCTGAGTGCCACGTGAGTGAGCCCTGAGTGCCAGGAGAGCCCTGAGTGCCAGGAGAGCCCTGAGTGCCAGGTGAGTGTCAGGAGATCCCTGAGTGCCGGGTGAGTGCCAGGTGAGTGCCAGGTGAGTGCCAGGAGATCCCTGAGTGCTGCGTGAGCCCCTGCCCTGCCCACAAACGGGGACAGGGGATGCTGTGGCAGAGGTGATGGTGTCCTGGGGGTGATGGTGTCCCAGGGGTGATGCTGGAAGTGATGGTGTCCTAAGAGTGATGCGGATGGTGATGCTATTTTGGAGGTGATGCTGTCCAGGGGGTGATGCAGGCGGTGTCCCCGAGGTGTCCCCGTGCCACACTCACCCATCCCTGTGTCCCCTGGCAGTGACGACCGCAGCCCCGAGGTGTTCCGCACCCGCATCGAAGCCGCCACGCAGATGCGCTCGGTGCTGGGCTCGCACGAGAGGCCCAACTGCCTGATCATCGACGAGATCGACGGCGCGCCCGCGGTGAGCTGGCACTGCCCCTCGGCGTCACCGCCTCAAATGTGACCCCAGCTCTGTTCCACGGGGACAAATCCATCCCTGCTGTGTCCCCAGGCCTCCATCCAGGTGCTGCTGGGCATCATCCAGCGGAAGGACGGCGAGGGCGAGGCGGGCACGGGGCGGCGGCGGCGTGAGGCGGGGCTCCTGCTCCGGCCCATCATCTGCGTTCCCCTGTGACCTCCAGTGTCCCCTGCCCCGCCAGGGAGTGTCACCTGCCCGGCCAGGGAGTGTCACCTGCAGGGGACAGAGACACCAGGGCCTAACCCCAGGCAGGAGGTGGCGGCTGCTGCTGGTGGTGCCTCTGTTCGGGTGGAGCTTCTCAAATCCTGGGGTTGGTTTGGGCCCCTCAGGACAGGAAGGACACAGAGGGGCTGGAGCGTGTCCAGGACAGGGAACGGAGCTGGGAAGGGGCTGGAGAATTCCTGAGGGAGCTGGGAAGGGGCTGGAGAATTCCTGAGGGAGAGGGAACGGCTTCAGGCTGTGCCAGGGAGAGTTTAGATTGGATATCGGGACAATTCCTTCATGGGAAGGGCGGTCAGGCATGGATTGTCCAGCTGCCCACAGCAGTGTTGGAGCCCCCATCCCTGAGGGATTTAAAAGCCCTGTGGATGTGGCATTGGGGACATCATTTCATGGCAGTGCTGAGGGAACAGTTGGACTCTGGGAGGCTTTTCCAAGCCAAATAATTCCATGGTTAAGGATGGAATTCTCTGCTGGGCTCTCTCTCACCCCCGTGTTTCCCCCGCAGGTACGTGCCCTCGCTGCGCCCGCTGCGGCAGCAATCCTTCCTGCTCAGCTTCCCTCGCACCGCTCCCTCCCGCCTCGCCCAGCGCCTCAGCGAGGTTTGGGACATCCCAGGGTCCCCCTGTCCCCCCCTCCCCGGCTGGGTGTCCCCTCCCCGCTGAGCCCCGTGCCGCTCCCGCAGATCGCGCTGCGGCAGGGGATGCGCGCGGACATGGGCACGCTGCTGGCGCTCTGCGAGAAAACCGACAACGACATCCGCTCCTGCATCAACACCCTGCAGGTCCTGGGGACGCCACGGTGGCCCTGGGGACGTGGGGATGGCCATGGGGACGTGGGGATGGCCATGGGGACATGGGGAGGGCACAGGAGAAAG
>VYZT01032075.1:0-10140 GCA_013400735.1 Pomatostomus ruficeps | reverse complement strand
GAGGCTCTGAGTGCCCGAGGTGTCCCTATTGAAGGCCCTGCAATAAATCCCCAGTTTATTCTCTGAATCCTGGCTGCCCTCTGCTCTGGGGAGCCTCTGCTCAGACATCATTCCCATAAATGAATATTTCCTCATCGCTGTTCACACCCCCTTTTTCCTCGCTGTCCGGGTTGGGATCTTTGCTAATTCAATAACAGTCATTTACCAATAGAAGGGATTTTTCTTGCAAGTCGTTATTACAAACATGAACAAGGTTTGAGAGCTTGGCAATGAGCTCCTGAAACACTTTGTGTCTTCAAAGAATGAATTTTTGGTGTCAAAAACCAAATTTTGCGCAGATGAGTGCTAAGAGAAGCAGCACTATTATACACACCACAAACAAATGATTATAAAAGGAAATAATTTATGTCTGGATTTAATCTGGTTTTACGCTCCCAGTTGATCCAAGAACAACTGAAATTTGCACTCTTATGCAACGCTTGGCACTCTGAAGGATAATTTCTTCACAAAGTACAAATTTGCGAACAATATCACCACGGAGATATTTTAATTTTCAGAGGAATTTGCCGGTTTGTGTCTTTGCTTCGCTTAATTTGTGATGCTCACCTGGATTCCCAGCGAACCCTTTTCCAAATCAGCCCTCATTTGCTGCTGTCTGCCAGTGATAATTAAACCCCAGAGAAGCGATCTAGAATTATTTCTATTTCTCAAAAAATTTGAGAATAAAGACTGTTGTGGTTTTTAGCTTTCTTTCACGATTCTTTTTATACATTTATATATTTCCCCTTTTTTCCAAGCTAATTTTGTCGTGATGTAAAACCTGTCTTTTAATCTGTAATTGTCATTAATGAATGTCTGTATTTTCTGCATTTGCAAGCCCAAAATGGAAATTTTAAAAAGCCTGATTGAGCACATTCTTCCCAAATACAACACCATTAATTGCTGAACAGAGGATTTACAAACGGAATTAAATGCACTCTTTAGCAGTGAATATTTGGAGAAAACATCCCTCAGCTTTGAATTATTTTGGGGCAGCCATTAAATTCATCACGGCAACAATATTACGTGAAAAATCAGTAACAGAGTGTTAAAATCATAATAAGTAGAGGGTTAAAATCATAATTGAGAGAGGGTTAAAATCATAATTACTGATGTCGTGCGACAACAGCTTTTCAAGTGGGCCATTGCAGCCAGGGAACAAAGTTCTTTATTTTTAGCAAAAGACATTTGGGGAAAAGAGGAGTGGGGGGAAACCCCAGCAGCTCTGAGTGAAATCCCAATTTTAGAGTGCCTGGGATGAATCAGGATTTCATGGAATCACGCTGCTCTGATTTGGCACCAGAAATGTTTAAATTAACGCAGATGGTTGCTGGTTTTGTAAAGGTTTTCCAAACTATTTGTAAAGGTTTTCCAAACTATTTTTGAATTCATGCTCCAGGATAACCGGGAGGTGATTTCAAAGGAATAGCAGTGGTATATCAGTTTGTGGAATTCTTCCTCCATTTCTTGGGCATTTCCCAATATTTAGGAAAACACCTGGCTTACTCGAGGAAAAAACAAACCAAAAAAATCCCCAAAATGACAAAAGAGGGAGAGGAAAGCAAGAAAAATCCAATTTTCTTGCTTGGAGCACTAAGAACAACAGGAAATCCTTGAATTGCTCAAGCTGCTGGAGGAACTTTTAAACTGGAATAAAAACTTGGGTTTTAAAGACCCTGAATTCACTTTTTTTGGATTTTGGATGGTTCCCCTCTGCCACCTCCCCAGCCTGTCCGGGTCCTGCTGGAAGGCAGCACCTCCAAAGGCAATAATGACCATTTTCAAGGCTCGTTTGGGCTGCATTAAAATGTCACTGAACGTTCTGCTTCAAGAGGAGGATTATGAAACTGGGACGAGAGGAGACATTTAAATATCACTCGGGGCTTGAACAGAAATACCCACGTGGAAAATGGGCACAGCAAGTGGCTGAGGAAACACCTGGCTTACATGAGGAAAAACAATTTTAAAAACCCCCAAAAATGACAAAAGAGGGAAAGAAAAGCCAGAAAAACCCAATTTTCTTACGTGGAGCACTAAGAACAACAGGAAATCCTTGAATTGCTCAAGCTGCTGGAGGAACTTTTAAACTGGAATAAAAACTTGGGTTTTAAAGACCCTGAATTCACTTTTTTTGGATTTTGGATGGTTCCCCTCTGCCACCTCCCCAGCCTGTCCGGGTCCTGCTGGAAGGCAGCACCTCCAAAGGCAACAATGACCTGGGCCAACGAGGTGTCCTTGAGTGCAGCCTGGAGAGGATTTGTTGTGTCTGAGCAGGATGGGAGAACAGGAGCTCCCGGCCCGTGGGGAGTGCCAGAGTCCCACACTAAAGCAGGGCAGGGCTGGGAAATATCACAGCTGAATTTTTAGGCATCACCTCCAGCTGATTTTTACCTCTTTTCTCCCTAAAAACCCAAAGTTCCTCATTCTCAGGAGCTGTTTGTGCAGCCCTGAGGACGATTCCTGGCTCTGCAGGGAGCTGAGGGTGTCGGGGCTGACGTGGGATCCCGGAGGAGCTCGTTGCAAATGTACAAACTCTCCCTGAGCGCCGCTGTGCAAACACGAACCACGGGAGCTCGGTGACATTCAAATGTCGCGCAGGCAGCTGGTGGTGGAGGAACGTTCCAGCAAATGAGTAATCGGAGATTGTGATCCCAGTCATTCTAATTATACCCCGGCCTTATTATTTTCTGTAACATTTCATGATCTAATGGTGTTTGGAAAGGGGCTGCGTTAAGAGCGTGACATTTGCTGAAGTGAAGAAGCTTCTCACATGTGAAGTGATCTCACCGCAGGTTACCCAGCAAAACAGAAACTTCAGCAGCAGAGATCAGTTCATTCCTCAATGCGCTGCCAATTAGGAGTTATTGCCTCAATTGATGATCTTTCCACGTTGGGATCCTTATCCAAACGAGAAATAAAATATGCGGCTGAAAATAAAACATCCCAGGTTTTGTGCCCTTGGTGTTGGGGTCTGGAGTGGGGTTTGGTTTTTAGCACCGTTCGCTTGGTCTGTGTTACGAAAGTTTTGCCGGGTCAGGTTTGTTCTGTCCCTCAGCCTTGCCTGAGCCAGGCCATGGCTGTAGGGAGTTTCCACACGAAATTTGGGAGATTTTGCGTGCAGTTGGGGTGAGTTGATCCCGCTGAGCTGCCAGACACCCCCCAGGTGCTTTCTTACTCTTCCCCCTCCCCACCAACAGCACAGGGTGAGAAAACCAGGTGAAAGAGTTCATGAGTCAAGAGAAAGACGTGGAGATCATTTACCAATGCCCATCATGGAGAAAAAATCATAAAATCATGGAATTGGGGTGGAAGGGACCTCAAAGCCCATCCAGTGCCACCCCTGCCATGGGCAGGGACACCTCCCACTGTCCCAGGCTGCTCCAGCCTGGCCTTGGGCACTGCCAGGGATCCAGGGGCAGCCACAGCTTCTCTGGGCACCCTGTGCCAGGGCCTCCCACCCTCCCAGGGAACAATTCCTTCCCTTTATTTTTATTTTTATTTTTTTTGCCAGTTTTGGCTGGACAAAGGCTCCTCTGGAACCACCACAGCGGCAGCCAGGACCACCCAGGCTCTTTTTCGAGCCATGAAGCCGGTGCTGATTTCAGCTTCCATCCGAGCTCACCTTTCCTGCAATCATAAATCTCCGATCAATTGTAACGATTCCGGTAAATTGGTTAATCATCCCTTGACAGGAAAATTGACTGCTCCCTTTTATTACTCCAGCAGGTTCTCGCTCCAGCCATTGCCACACATCACGGGTAATTTCTGCGATATTTTCTACGACTTCTTAGATATGAAATATTTAAGACCTTTTTTATATATATAAGCGTCGTATCAAAGCATCACAGAATCATTTATGTTGCAGGAGACTTTGAAAATCCACGAGTCCAACTGTTAACCCGACAGTGCCCAGCCCACCATGTTCTCCTTGTTTTGGAAATATTTTAAAACACATCCTGGTCCAGCTGTGCTGCAGTTTGTAAATATTCCCGAGAGGTAAAAACATTTCCCTGCATGACAAAGCCAATTAAATCTCCAGCAAACCCAATCCGGTGCATTTTCCTCCAGGATTTCATGTGAAAAAAGAGATTTATTGTAAGGAATTCAATGATCAATTAGCTGTGTGACCTTTTCCTTCTCAATCCAGACCAAAATGAACCTCAGCACCATGACTCAATAGTTCACCTGATAAATTCTCTTAAGAGCTTCTTAAAAGTTTCTGAAGAGCTCCACGGAAGTTAAATACGATTTTAAAGCAAATCTAATAAAGATCATACATTTTTAGTAAATACACAGGAAATATAATGCATTTTTAATAAATATAATCTCACAGTCCAAGGGAATGTTTGTGTTTAGGGATTCTGAAGACACAGACCTGGCACCCGGGGAGAAAAAATTAAAATAAAAAATAAATTTATGTTTTACATCCCGAGGAAGACTCAGGAATCAGTTCCTCTTAGCAAGCAAGGCAGGGTTATCATCCCTCATTATGATTTAATTAATGGAGCAGGAGCAACCTTGTACCTCTCAGGGATGTTTTGTTAGAATTGTAATTTTCTTTTGACATTAATTAATTAATTTCATTGAATTTTTAATTTGTGTGTGTTTTGTTCATTGGTATGGGGTTTATTTTGTTTTTTAAGAGAATGGGAAGGGTCTTTCTGTGGCCAAGTATGAGATGGGTGAGAGATCGACCAAGGGCCAGGAGTTGGAGCCAAGACTAAAATATCCCAGGGAAAGGACCAAGCAAATGGGGAAAAAAACAAAAAAAAAAAAAAAAAAACAAAAAAAAAAGCCCAAAAAACCAGCCAAACAAACAAAAAAAAAAAAACCCCAAACACCAAGAAAACAAACAAATAAAAAACCCTAAAAGACACCACCAAAAAACCAAAAAAAACCAAACCAAACCAAACCAAAAATCAAAAAAAATCCCAAAAACCAAAACCAAAACAAACAAACAAACAAAAACCACCCAAATCAAACAAACCAAACAAAAATAAAACAAAAAAACCCACAAAAAATAACCTGGGTTGAGAGTAACATCTGAAGTTAGAAAAGGGGAGTTTCTGCAGAGGGAAACTTTTGTGATCGCCAAAGAAAGGTTTAAATAAACATTTTATTAAAAAAATCTTAAATTAAATTAAAATTTTTGCCTGAGCAAGAATTAACTGCTGAAAAAGGCAGAGCTTCCTTCTTTTTCACCACGTCTGGGTCGTTCTGTGAGCCAAGCCAGCAGGATGCATTTCCCCTCCAATCATAAATAATAAATAAATAATATTAAATGTAATCATATTAACCACAGTCGTGAGGCTCTCAGGTACTTAATTACCAGAATTATTGCTTTTAATGACATAAAGTGTGGTGGAAACATTTGCTGAGAGAAACAAAAATAACACTGAATCCAATGTGATTTTGGGATATTTTCTCATGAATATGGAAATGCTGGATGAAGAAACAGCAATCTTTTGATTTTCCTTTTAATTTGATTTCGATATTCAAATTGCTGCGAAATGGAGCTTTTAACTTTTGATGCATCTCTGATGGCTGATTTAGAAACAAACTCTTATTGAGCAGGGGTATTGCAATATTCCGAGTGCAGGGTGCAGAGATAATCAGAATTTCAATGATTAATTGAGAAATCCAGAAAAAGCTGCCGAGGAGGGAGGGCTGAGAGGAGGAGGCTGAGGAGGAATCGGTGATTGTGACCTGATTGCATTTGTAATTAAGAGAGAAAAGCAGTTTGTGTTTGTAATTTGGTACAGCTATATCAGTCCTGCGGAGGGGTTAGATCCCCACTTCCATGGGAAACCAGAAATTGAAATTATCAGAAGAGAAAAACATGGAATAAAACGGAAATTTAGTGAAATCAGTAGAAACAACTTAGGAAATCTGTGCTTTCCAGGAGCAATGAGTGTGCTCGTGGTTTGTGTGTGACTTCAGGGAGTCACAGGATGATGAAGGCTGGGAAAGATCTCCGACATCATCAAATCCAACTTCGGAGCAAATCCCTGCATTCCCAGGAAAATTTTCCAGCAGGCACTGTCTAACTAAGCTGCCAGGCAAATTCTCCTGGATAAATAATGCTGAAATGTGCTTTGTTTTTAAATTGAGCGAGTGGCTGTGGGTGAGAACAATATTAATAACAAAACATTCCTTTCCGTGATTTCTCCTCTCATTCCTGCGCTCCACAAACGAGCAGCTGGCCCGAGCCACCAGAGGCTTTTTATGTTTTTTGGGAAGATTTCGCACTTGTCAGGGTGTCCTGTGAAACGTCTGGGCAGGGTTTGCACCTCGCTTTGCATTTAAATGTCTCTGCTAAGAGGTGTGATCACAGCAGCAATTATCTCCTGCACCTTCCCCGCACAGCTGCCCTGCCGGCCTCTGCAAATACCAGCCTCCGAAATGAGAAACGAGGAATATTCAGGGTGATTCCTTTGGTGTGAGACAGAGTGTGTTTGTTATTGGAAATATTGGACTGGGTTTGGGGGTTTTTCCCTAATTTTATAACGTCAAAATCATTTCTATCCCTGGAGCCACCAGGAATAGAAATATCACCAACACAACCGGGACTAATTTTGAGGATTAATTTTCAGGATTAATTTTCAGGGTGTGATAAAATTGCAAGCTGATCTCACACCCACCAAGATCTTTTCTCCAACTTCAGTGATTTTGGTCTTCTGGAAGCCACAGTGAGAGATCTCTTGACTGCATCATATTTAGGGTTGTGAGGAGAGGGGAGCTTCCCACCTTTGAGATTTCGGAGATCAACTAAAAAGATCCCATTTTCAGTTTATTGAGTGCAGCCTGGAGAGGATTTGTTGTGTCTGAGCAGGATGGGAGAACAGGAGCTCCCAGCCCGTGGGGAGTGGGAGAGTTCCACACTAAAGCAGGGCAGGGCTGGGAAATAGAAAAGCTGAATCCTGAGGCATCAAAGGCTCTGGGGGTGAATTCCTTTTTTCGGGAGGGCAGCCTGACCTGAGTCTGCCTGAACCCTCCTTCTGTGCCTGGGCCTCCCTTAACCTCTGCAAATGCCAATTGCTTCAGAGTCTCTGCAAAGCAAAAGTGACAGAGTTAAAAAATGCTGTGTAAAGCGAGTGGATGTTGAAGCTCTGAAGACAGATCTTTACCCTAAGACTCTTTATTCCTGGGAAATAATCCCAGCAGCCCGGGAAGGGAGGAACAGATGGGATTACAAGCACGGAAATTCATCTGCTGACAATGGACGTGCATAACAAACACTGTAAAGATTTTATGAACAGCGAAGATCTGACAGTCTCTGGCACAGGATAAAAATAGCATTAATATCCCCCAAAATCCTTAATACTTTCTTTTTTTCTGATGTCACCATCCAGCTACAGCATCCCAGAGGGGTTTGAATTGGGAAGGGCATTAAACTCCATCCAGTGCCACCCTGGCCATGGCAAATAATAAATCCCCATTTTATTCTCTTCATCCTGGCTGGCCTCTGCTCTGGGCAGCCTCTCCAAGGCATCACCTTCCGCAGAGCAGCTCTTGGACATTGTGAACATTTTTGTGCCCCTCCACATCCTTCCAAGATTCAGGCGATTTTTCCTGCCGAGGAATCTCCGAGGGAGATTTCCCCCAGCTCTGAGGCTGTTCACCCTCGACGTTGACAAGAGATGAAATCCAGCGTTAATGCCCGGCTAATGAGTGAGAAATTGCGTGTTTGCTCTCGTGGATTGCTGCTCATTAGCACAGATCCTCATCAATCACTGCCCGTTCTCCATGGCGCTCCGTGATTCCCCAGTGGATTGCTGTTCGGAGGAAAACATCATCCCTCATGCCATGGTCCTGTTTCCGTGCTTAAAGCTGATCAGGAGTTTGGAGCAGGAGGGGTTTGTTTGTTTTATTTGTGTTTCTGGCAAATTGTTTGCAGGTTTGAAGCCGATATCAAATTTTGTCTTCATCTCGATAAAGCTTTCCCATCTGAACGCTGATCAAATTGCAGTTTGTTTACAACCACTTATTCTAAAACAAAACGTTCTGATTCACCCTTCCAGGAGAAAAATTTCAACAAAAAAAGTCTATTTTTAAAAATAATTTTAATTTTTTTTCTTGATTTCTTTCTGCACTGCTAGCTTCTTCCTTTTCCAAGGAGCAGATGGCTGCTGAATTCCACCCCAGCGTGGATGCAACTGTGTTCAAACACCGAGTTCGTTGCTGACTCACTGTGGACAGGTGAAATCACCAAAATCTGCATGTGGGAAACTGTCCGGAAAAAACCTGGATAAAGTTTAGGCAGATGAGCCAGGAGGGCTGAGGTTCTGTCTGAACAGGGTTCCATGGGGTACAAATTTAGTGAGATACCGAACAGGCAATTAAAGGCATTTGTGAATATACTGGTTAATAGAAAAGTGATTTTTTATGTTGTGAAAAATGGCCCCATTTCCTGCCAATTCCCCGCTCTGGGTGTGTTGCTCACATCTCTCATTTCCAGCATTTTAACTCCCAGAATGGGTCCTTTTCCCTGGCATTTAGGAAGCCAAGGAAAGAGTATTTCCTCTCTGACGAAGCCAAAGCTTGCAATTAACTTTGATATTCACATAAGGTGAGTTATCCTGCTAACAATGGAATGTTTCTTGCTGGTTTGAACCCACAAATCTATGCATTTCAGATTCGATTCCCTTAATTCCTTTTCCCTGCCATTTAAGAAGCCAAGTAAACAGTATTTCCTAAACTCCTGTGTTCTCTTGAGCATTACAACTCCGACAAAGCCAAAATTTGCAGCCAATTTTGATATTCACATAAGGCAGGCTATCCTGCTAACAATGGGATGTTTATTTTTGGTTTGAACCCACAAATCCATGCATTTTTTATTTGATTTCCTTAATTCCTTTTCCCTGCCATTTAGGAAGCCAAGGAAAGAGTATTTCCTGAACACCCGGTGTCCTTGTTGCTGAGCATTCCTGAGTTTACAACTCTGACAAAGCCAAACTTGCAATTAATTTTGATATTCAGGCGAGCTATCCTGCTAACAATGGAAATTTTCTTGTTGGTTTGAACCCACAAATCCATTAATTTCTGATTTGATTCCCTAAATTCCTTTTCCTTGCCATTTAAGAAGCCAAAGAAAGAGAGTTTTCTAAACCCCTGATGTCCTTGTTGCTGAGCATTCCTGAGTTTACAACTCTGACAAAGGCAAACTTGCAATTAATTTTGATATTCAGGCGAGCTATCCTGCTAACAATGGAAATTTTCTTGTTGGTTTGAACCCACAAATCCATAAATTTTGGATTCGATTCCCTTCATTTCTGAAGCTGCTTGTCATATCTTCTGTTTAATTCAGCTGCTTCTTACTCAGTAGTAGCTGGGGTTGTTTATATGTGCTTGTAAAGTGGTTTTTTACTCCACAGCAGTTTTTCTGTGGGTGTTGTAGAAGGACCTGCTCAGAGGAGGACAGCCCAGGGATTTGAGAAGAAATGTGTCCGTGAGAGCAGGACAAACAAAAAGATGGAAAAAGCGTAAAAACCATCAGTGTTGGGGGTTTTTTTTGTCACTGATTTTAGGGTTTTGTTTTGTAGGGTTTATTTTTGGGGGGTTTGTTTTATTTTGGGGATATTTTTTCTCTCTTTTTTTTAAATATTAATCTGGAATTGGACAAAAGGAAGATTTTTCCCTTATTAGTGACTGAACTCTTTGACAAGGAGCTGCAATCTGGTGTTTGGGCTATATTTAGCCCGGGCTGCATCAGCAGAGCGCAAAATTCCGTGCGAGAGCCGCTCGCTCGGGGGACGCGAGGCAGAAGGTGCAGAGCGTTCGCGGAACCACAATCTCCCCGTCCCTTCTGCCAACTTTGCTCTTTCTTCGCAAAGCGCAGAACGTGACCGCAGACAGCAAAACAAACGAGCGGGGAGGGGAGCACGCAGATGGCGAAGCGTTTTTAGTGCTAATGACGGCAGCTTCTAGAAATGCCACTTGCACTGAATCACCTCCTCCGCGCAGATATTTGCTTTATTTCAGGGGGGAAATAAAGAAAATATCTGCGTTTCAGGGAGTGTAAATCGAAATAATTGTCCTGTGGAGATCAATTCCTGAGTGTGGTAAATCAATCCCGTTTTTACATCTGTAATGTCTCCTGTG
>VYZT01032073.1:4970-62814 GCA_013400735.1 Pomatostomus ruficeps | reverse complement strand
AAATATTAAAATCAAATAAAAGATTAAAAAAAAGTTAGCTTAACCATAAACAAAATGAAGAACATTTTTAATTTCTAAATGTAAATAAACATCTTTCAACTCAATATATGTCCTGAACAAAACATTAATACTCTTATTAAAACCATCCTCTTATCACTTCATGTTGGCTGACTTATGCCAAAACGTGTTTGGCTGACTCATAATAAAATCTGCTGGTATAAAACATGTTTAAAAGATGTAAATACAAAACAAAATATCTGCTCCTATGCAGGCCAAACAAAATTAGTCATCAACTTTCACAGGTTGTATGGAACTATAGCAGGAAGCCCAACTAAACCTCAGGAACAAAGCTTTGGGGTCAAACTAGCCTTTCAAGGTCCTTTGCTGCTCTGCCCTTTTTGAAGATTAGTTACTCCATCACTGGAATCCAACCACAGTCAGGTAATTGTGTTTTCTATCCCACCAGGAGCTCCTTAAAGCAAAGTTAATTCCCAGTGATGAGCCCTGGGTGCTGCAGTGCTTCACACAGACAGCTTCTGCCTCTGCCACAGGGGCTCACAAACGATTTTAGCCCCGGTCCCTGGAGGCTCTGAAGGATAAACACCCAGCAGTACACGGGAGGCAACAAAGCTTGAACTCCCTCACCACTCCCGAGCTGCTGGAACGGGATCAGGATGGAGAAACGGATCAAGATTTGACTGAGCCTTTGGGAACAGACCTGTGCAGCCCTCAGCAGCTCCAGGGAGCAGAGGCACACACGGCTTCCTGTTCACAGAGACAAACCCTGCGTCCTGTGAAGAACATCTCTCCTTTTATTCTCTCTGTCTGATGTTGGAGAAGCTTTCCTGAGAGCCTAAATGGTCACACACTTTGCACAGCAGGCAGCAAAGCCTAAAGGACCTGCGTTCTGCGCTTGCTTGTGCACTGACAGACTTGCAGCAGCTTCTTCCAAGATTGGAGTGTCTTTAAAAACATTTATAGCACTAGAAAAAATGGGATTCTGGATGTTAGATCCCAGTGATGGGTCTTACCCTCTTGCCTAAAATATCCTCCTTTTAAAGGGGCACCTTTCAACAATTCCTGTCACCCAGAGCAGCACTGAACACGCTGCCTCCCCAGAGCTGCCTCCAGCTCGCTGTGGACGCACCAGCCACGCTCAGGGCCACACCTCACCCACTCAAATCTCACTTGCTGCTGCTACTCAAGATGAAACTTAAGGAGAAGGAAGGGAAAAGAGAGGAGCTGATTCTGTTGAAAATATATTATGCAAACACACTATGCTAAAGAAAAGCAACAAGAGGTAGTACTTAGTTAAAATCAGTTCATTATTAAAATACTGTTTTCTCTATTACTTTTTTCCAAAACATATTTAATATAAAGACATCACTAGGGGAAAATAAGGTGAAAATAACTGTTTGCTCAACTATGTGCAATCTGCATATGGATACATTGCTGCCCTGCCAGGATATCGATACATTCTGAAATACAGAGTTTTTTAACCATATAAGGGATTATTACTAAATTTATGCATTAAATTAACCAAAACCCAGATGTCCTTATTAAACTTCAGCAAGCAGAGTATTTGTAAAACTGGCTGTAACATCTAATCCCTCTAAGAACTTATATAAAATAGACAGAAAATTTGCTGCTAAGAAAACACAACTGCTTCACTAGAAATTCCCTGCATATTTCAACAATTTGAAATAAAATCATCAAAATATAATTAAGGAAAAATTCATTATCACAAACATCATAAATATCAAAATATCACAACAGACCATGGAAACAATCTTGCAAAGCTGCCTACCTAAATCAATCCCAAACCTGTGCACCCAGACCCACAATGTTACAGACCTTTTAGCATAGAAAAAAAGTCCTTTTAATCTGAAGCTTTAAAGAAAAATGTTTCATTACACCTACTGCAGATGAAGCCTGAAATATCATATTAATCTCTGGTGACTGAGCCAGGTTGAGCTTGATATTGTCTTAAATAGTGAGCAAATTACTTAGTTTGCTTCAGTATTTTGTATCATCAAAAATTAAACATAGTATTTGACAGAGCTCAGATTAAATTACAGTATCATCACAAATTGACAATAAAAAACTTGAAATTAAATGTTGGGGTTGGGGTTGGCATTTGGGAATGTTTCCCACTATGTTTTATAGGAGAAGGATGGGGGCCCAAACAAGTTAGCATCAGTATTAAGATGGCAAAATATATTGGGATAGATAATACCAGAAAAAGGATACTTTGGTCCTCCATATTTTTATTTAATCACTTTTCCAAAGGAAAAAATAATGAGTTTGCATTATAACTTGGTTATGGAAAAAAAAACCTCTCAAAAGGAAAAGTCAGTAAAATTTTTTTTTCTACATATAACTATCTTAGCAATTACTTAATTCTCTCTTTTAAAAAGGCAGGGGTCAGATTACCTAATGTGATCAGTTCTACTGGAGCTGCTCAGGAATGATGATCCCTCATTTTTTTTGGCAGGAAGTCACTGAACATATTTGTGTTTGCCCTGTGGTGTGCGCCCAGGACTGCGCAGTGCACACTCCCCTCACAAATCCCTCTTCCTCAGCTCCTCTGAACTAAGTCCTAATTGCCTGATTCTGAAGGCTGACCTGATGCTGCTGGGGAGTTTTAGGATGCCATATGCAAGAGATTACAAATTATGGACACTGGAAAGTGCAGGCCAGTAAGGAAAAATAAAAACACTCTGTCCACAAAAAGCAAATTGTACAATAATACCAAGGTAGAGACAAATGCTAGGAAAATGTATGAACATGAACTCCTGATACAAGAGGAGTTTTTTCTACTGGAGCTGAAAATATTCATCTCTGGGCAAGTGCTTTGGGTTTGACATTTTAGAGTGTATCCAATTTTTTACCCTTTTTGGCATTGCCCTCTTACAGCAGCTTAGTTTATTTGACTAATACCAATTATAATGAAGCTAATATAGTGATACACCACAAAAGAAAACATTATTCATATTTATTTATAAAGGAAATGCTCATCTGGGAGACAAAGTTAGTTAATGGTTATGTGTGCCCACCCAGCATGAAGCAATGCTCAGATCTGGGAACCTGAGATGAAGATAAGCCAATCTTCAGCCACAGCAACAGACAGACTGACAGAACAGAGCATCTGCTTCCCACAGATAAGGGAAGGCCAGAGAGTCCCCAGCACACAGCCTGACTGCAGCATCAGAGACATGACGTGCATGTACACACGTGAAAAGGGGGCACATTTTGATTTTGAACATTTAGGGAAGTGTTAGAACAGGCTTGAGACTGAGAGGGACAGGCTGAGCAGGGACTGCCTCTGGGGATGATGTTTGCTGACAAGAATGCAGATAAAAACATTTCCTGTGGCCAGACAATCCACCTCCAGCCTCCTCTGCCCCTCACCTTCCACCAACCATTCCAATGCCACTTGGTCCCAAACGCTTTGGGGTCATTAGTAGGATTTTTTTGTCCCTCAAAACCTGGGACTGTGTGATTCCTAGGATGGCAGGTGTGCTTCTCTCTGGAATAAACGGGCAGCTTCTGCTTTCCCTGCCTGGCTGACAGACACTCTGCAAGGAGGGCAATGGGCACAGACTGCCCTCACTGCTCTGCCTGCTCTGGCAGCCATGGGCCAGCTGCACCCAGAGCCCAGGCCAGCAAAGCACAGCAGAGCCACGTCACCTTGAGCCAATCCTTAAATACTTCAAACAAGGAGTAATATATTATTTTTCCTTTTTAGTTAATCAAAGTGCAACAGAACAGTTTTCTTCCTCAAACAATCCCAACCCTCAAAAAAATATAACCAGTGATCAGCCTACATTTCTGTCTCACTGATTAAAATGTTTGCAACCTGCTACCAATTTTGGTCAAGTACTAATGCTGCTTATGAAAAATTTAGCACATTTCCTAAACAGGAACTCCTTGTTACACTCTTCATATTGCAACAAATGTTCAAAATAAACATCCTGACTAAAAAGAACTTCAGTGTCAAAACTGTGAACAGTGTGAAACAGATTGGATCGTGCATTGGAAGCAAACTGTGCTTAAACGAAAAATAAACATGGTGAAAACCAGTGATGTTAGTAAACGGTGTTGGTCAAATGCTTCTTTTTCACATTTTGTGCCAAAGGGCCCAAGAGTATGCCAGAGCAAATGACACATGACGAGAATGTCCTCATCACCATAATTAAAGAAGGAAGCATCTGAATGACAAACACACAGGATGACAATAGCATAGAGCAAAACATTCAGGCTGCCAAAATATCTCCAGAAACGTGTTCTGTGAGTCCATGTGCATAAACACACAGTTTGTTCAGAGCGTAGTTACTGCAGTTCAGATGTGAGTAAGAAATTCTCTTCATAGTCTTATCAGTGCTCTCCGTATTCCCTGTTCAACATGAACCAAATGCCCATAAACATCAATTAATAATAATTTTAAATCAATGTGAGAAACCCCAGAAAAGATTTTTAAACAGTGCCTTTCCCCTTGTAAAAGATGTATTTAAACTCTAAGTTCACACTTAATATGTTGGTGGCATAGGGTATTATATGATAACTAATAAATATTCTGTTGTACAATAAAGTAAATAACTTATTACTTAATTAACACCATGAAAGCAGCTCAGAAATTTATTTCTGGCTCCAAATTAAATACTACAATACTGTAGAGACTTGATAGTGCACTAAGATCTCACACTAAGGAAAGCAAAGCCATATGAAAACATCATTTTCTGACCTACCCTTAAGCCTAAAGAGAGATATTTCCAAAAATGTACAAAATATATCTACAGTATTCAAATTTCGAATTGCTAGCACCAAGTTCTAACATATGATAGGGGTGCACAAAGTGGTGCTCATTGGACTGCTCTTGCTCAAGGTTGAATCCAGAATCTCTCACAGGAGGCAGAGATGAGGTTTTTACTCCACTCCTCCACACAGGCACAAGGCCAAGATTCATGACAGACAGGTTTTCCTGGGGGGCTCAGGAGGAAAACAAAAATGCTGTTCCTTTAAGCCCTATTTCAGCAGAAAACCTGAAGTTTATTTAATGTCAAGAATAAAATCAGTTCCATAGAGATGGCATTAACCATTTGCATAATACATCAGGAAAGTGAACTCTCCATTATTTTCTCGATATTTTGGCAGCATGTGAATGCTAAGAGAAACTTAAATAAAAAATGTGAATTAAAACCTTCACAACCACTACTGCAACAACGTGATCATGCTTCTAAGTCATTCAATGTTGGTCATCCAAATGGCTTCTGAGCTGACAAAAAAAAGGTAATTTCTATACAGTCAGACCAGATTGAAACCTGTATGTTATTTCCTTTTAACAACTTATTTATTCAGATTTTATTTCCAATTTATTTCTCTCTCATTCCATAAATTAATACATGTCCCTCTCCCAGACTGGACTGACCACACTTTGTGTCTGCCAATTATTACTCTGCTTTTTTAATTGAAAAGCAACCATTTCTATGACCATACAAGATCTGGCATGTCATGTGAAAGTTTCTGAAAACAAAAGGCCACAGAGCCCAAAAGTAATTACATAGGTTTTAGTAGTGGTTTTAATTTTTTTTTGTTGCTACGTCATATGTATATTTATTTATATATACTTGCCTCTAATAATCTCTAAAAATAAAATGAACATGAAAACCAATTAGGTTCATAAAAGAAGAAGGTTGAAGTAAGGGATATTAAATGAAAGAGTAAATTAAAAAGACAATCACAGAAAATTTTTATTGCCAAAATATATGTTGCTCTGAGGTGGTTCATTTCCGGAGTTAGTCACTGATCCAGTCCTTGAGAATGTTGAGCAATCCTGTAAATTGCTTAATACATTAAAGACTGATTTCCACAGGCACCAAGAATATTCAAGCCACAGTAATTTTCTGGATTCTGTGAGAATGAGGGGTTACTGGATCAGAAGAATCAGCCTCAGGGAAGCATATATATTATAAAATGTTAAAAAAAAAAAACCCAACAAAATAAAAGAGATTATATTTAATTTCCAGAATTTACTACTGAAATCAAGGCAATGTGTACTAGACAGTCCAATCCATTCTATTGTAAAAAATGGGTCAGGTACAAACTTGTTTTTTAGTAGAAGAACTCGCAGGCCTTTGCACTGAATCTGAGCACACCCAGAGACACCACCAGCACGATGCTGAGCTGTTCCACAGCAGGGGCCATCCCCTGGGCAATCCCATGGGAATGTTGAGCTCACACTGAGGACACGGAGCGCTCACACCCATGTCTCCTTTACACTGCTCAGTTCAGATGGTTGTGCCCCTGACTTAGATCTGATTTTCTGCCTGTGCTGGTGATTTACCCTGCTCCAAACTAGCCCTCAAACAAGGCTGAGCTTCCTCAACTTAGGAAGTTTCTGTAGTGGGAATTTTCACAGCTGCTATTCCAATCCTGCTTGAAATCCCACTGGAAACAAAGCCTCGTTAGCATCTCAGCAGAGCTGTGGATTTTCCAGGATCACTGTCAGTGTTAGATAACGAGTACAGGTGGAATGGCACAATTCAGAATGCCAAAAAATACTGAGCAAAAGATTCTAAAATACTGGATTTGGATTACAGAATTTACACAAAACTGATCAAGTAGGAAGAGTTCAGTAGAATCAAAACAATAAAAGTAATAAAAATCTAAGAAATTTCCCTGGACACTGCAGCATTTACTGTTTCATGTTGAAAATGGGAAATTAAGCCCAGAAATAAATTGAAACCATAATACATTCTTGACTTGCACAAACAAAGCACAGAAAAGTGGCAAGACCAGAAACAGACCATGCTTAGTACACAAAGAGTCTGCTGTGCAAAACTAGAAGAAATGGAAGATGAGCATTTTTCCTCTTGTGAGTAGAACATGAAAACCGAGCAAGGGCAGTGCTGGTTGCTGACTGTGGTGTGTGCTTATCCTGGAGATCATTCCTTGGTCTCCCGAATATTTTCAGGACAGCTGTGGGAATGGCTAAATGCCAGAGTTCTGCTCAGCTGACAGCTCCGCAGTGCCCGGTACAAGCAGTGCTGTCAAATTAACACTGCCCCTCGCTGCTGAATCCAGAGACACCTGCTTTGGTCATGGAAGTCCCTCTGAGCTCGCTCTCAATCTCTTCTCAATCAAATACATTTTGTAGTTATTAGGGAAAGCTATTCTAGATGATTGCTCTTTTTACTCTCCTCAGACACTATGCTCACCTACACCAGTACTACTGTGAGTGAAAATCATGGGTAAATTGCAAATACGTGAGCGTAACTCTAAATCCAAACTTTTTTTTGGGGGGGGAAGCCCCTAAACTAAACAAAACAGAGGAAAGAAAACAATCAAAAATGTGCTCCATGAAGAGCGATTATACTTCAAGAAATGTCTCAAGGGGACACTGCAGTTCTGGGCTTACTGACCCACCCTGCCAGCTCAAGTTCCTTCAGTTCACAGAAAGATCCATCCCCACAAAACCGAGAAAAATCAGTCTGAAATCTAAAGGTCAGGATAAAGTTCTTCTGCTCCCATGTTCTCACATCACTCCTCCATTTCTTTCCAGAAATTCAGTCAATCATGAGATTCTCACAGCTTAACACAAGACCAGGAAGCAATTTCAAGGTGAGTCTGTTGTCCAAACACCCATATGTGCAATGGCCATCAGTCAAAATTCTGATGAAAGATGGAGTTTTCCAAGTACTTTCAGAGTAATTCAAATTTCTAAACACTTACTGGGGGATATGAAAAGCAAAAGGACTGGAGAAAAAGTAAATATTCTATTTTCCACAGCATGGAAAGTCTTGCTTCCTATGTGTCCTTCTTCTGCTACCTCATGAGACATGAATGCCAACACCCCTCTAAAACCCAAAACTCCCACAGGAAAAGAAATCATCATTTGTTAAACCAAGCCACTGAAAACTTTCAGAATCTTGAATTATCTTATCAAGTTACCTACAAAAAGCAATGGGCTTCAAGTAAGATAGTAACATAAGCTTAATTCCTTTTTTTAATATTTTCTGTGCATATATAGAAAAACAATTCTTATTGTCTCGCTGTGCTGTATGCATGTGCAACTATACAAGTATAGAAACAAATAACAGCAGCTTGTACAAACATCTGTATCAGCGTTTTCGTCTTTGATTCCAAGATTAAACATACTTTTCTAAAAAAGGACTTTTTTGGGATTAAGTTTACATTTTCTGTATTTCTTGAGGACAGCAATTACTTTTTAGTGCATGAACAGTTGCTACTTACATTAACTTCTGTTATAGCAATATCAACGACGCTACCAACAACAATTAAGGCATCAAAAGTGTTCCATGCATCAGTGAAATAGTGCTGTTAGGACAAGCATTCAGCAGAAAGAGAGCAAGAGAAAAACACAAACAGAAAAAGAGAAGAAAAGGACAGTGTTATAACACAGAAACACTCTAGGCTTCTCTGATGTACCACTATACAATCTAAACTTGCCCTTTCATAGCTAAAAAAAATTGGTAGAAAAAAAAGGCTATTTATTTCCCATATCAACATAATTGACCTATGACTGGTCTGTACTCAAACTTTAGAAACATCA
This sequence comes from Pomatostomus ruficeps, assembly GCA_013400735.1. Lineage (NCBI taxonomy): Eukaryota > Metazoa > Chordata > Aves > Passeriformes > Timaliidae > Pomatostomus > Pomatostomus ruficeps. The sequence goes on along the minus strand of VYZT01032073.1, from coordinate 54,242 downwards.
GATCAAAATCTGTGACTTGTCCAGATGATGGAAATAGTGGGGAGACAGAGAAAGAGAAGTAGGGACTGGGGAAAGTAAGCTGGGATATACTCACATCAGCTTCACTGAGAACGACGTCTACTATGCTGCCAATAACGATGAGGGAGTCAAACGTATTCCAGGCATCACTAAAATAGCCCTGAACAGAGCAGGCAGGGTGCAAACGTTTGTGATTACACATGAAATGTCAAATATTTGCATACTTCTGTTTAGTTTTGCATAAACAGAAATTAGTTAAACAAAACCTGTGGTCTAATGAGAAAACAAAACAAAACCAAACAATATTGCCTACTGAAGGAAAAGCAACATATATGTGCATGTGTGTGTATATATATAATTATATATATACATGTACAGACACACACACAGACACACACACACTACACATGCAGAACACACCATCAGAGAAGCACGATGTTGGCAAGCAAGCCATCATCCAAAATTGGTTTGGGGCTTCTAGCAAGGCTGGAAAATTCTAACATATACCCTAATAAGGACAAGATGACACCTTTCATTATATTTCTGCAAGACCAAGCCAATTGAAACCTCGTTAACATCAAGGATTTTGTGACAGTCTTATCTAGGTGACTGGCAAAACTATTCCAAGGGTCAAGTCTCTTCACTGGCTAAACATGCACAGTAATTACTGTGAAACTGTGCATCAAGATTAGAGAACTGACTCAACCTTCTGTCCTAAACCAGGTCTAACACAGGAACTCATCCTGCATTTGCAGCCGGAGGCTGATGCTGTAGCCAGTGAAGTCACTGCTAAGAACCACAGCAAGCTGAACAATTTCTTAATGCTTTTGGTTGGTGCAGCCAGTCCAATGTCTGAAAAATCATTTTCATGAATTGCTTCATCACTCTTCTGACATTTTATGGCTTTAAATATGTTCCCCGTGTGTGTGTGTGTTACTGGGATTAAGCTGCAAAGGGCTGCAAAGGGCTGCCATGCAACCAGCTGCCTACTGAACTAAACCTGCATGTTTGGGCAGAGCTACTGCAGGAGAACCCTCCAGGTAGGTTCCGCTGTGGAACAAATCAAGATGTATTAAAACTGTTAAGATAACTATGGAGATCAGACTTTTCTGCAAAATGTGGATTTTTCCTAGTTATTATAGAAATCCAGAACTGCAGAAATTACTGAACTTGCCCTCTACCTCATTCAGATATATTCATGTATCAGTCAACCATGACTAAGGAATGTGCGTTACATGACAAAAGCTGAAATGTACATTTTATATGTGTACATTTCTTGGTAATTAATTTTAAAACTAACTTTTCAGCCACTATCGAAGCTCTAAAATAACACATTTAGCAAGAAGTTTAAAATTACGAAAGTGCTAATCTAACCTTTGTTTAGTTACTCTTTTTACTACACTGTTTGCTCTAAGATAATGTTTTAGCTGAGTGGTTCAAGTTATTACATAAGCTATTAGCAGAGAAAAGCAAAATCAGTTCCAAAATATTTTAGAATTGGACTGATATTTTTCTCAAGATTTTAAACTGTTAGAATTTCTAGTAATTTTATGGTTTAAAGTAATGCACCTGAATGCATTGCTATTAAAAAAACCACTTATTTTTGTGTGGAAATTTGCTCTTGGAGACTATGAGAGAGCTGCTACAGTAGACAACAGCTCTAGATTTTATTCTCAAAGGGGAAGCAGGGTCAGGAAAGGCTCATTATGTTTCTAAGGCTACTCTCTTTTAAAACTCAAATTGCTACAATCATTGTTTTGCCTAAGGAAGGGGCTGGAAGAGGAAAACAGATCAGGGTCTTGTTTTGTCTACAACCCTTTGCACTACTCTGGTTCTTTGGGATTAACCATCAATTCCAGTTTGGGGGCAAAAGCCAAAGCTTGTGTGTTTGGCCTCCTGAAGAAACGCCTCCACTCCTAAGAGCTCACACAATTCCCTCCTGCTCCCTCCCTGCTCGTCCTGCTCCATGGGAAGGAGCCATTCCCAGAGTTTCCTGAGCATCACGCTGCACCAGCCCAATACTGAAATCTGTAATCCTAATCAGGTTAGCAGCTGCTAGCCAAAGAAAGGAAGCTCCTCTCATCATATTCTTCCTGATCATTCACATTCCTGATTTCTAAGAATCTCCCTTGATTTTAGAATTGCAATATTTTTATGTATATACACAAAATAAGAGACTATTGGCAAACAGCAAACACATAATCAGCACATTCCTAAACTGTGCTATCCATCTTGCTCTACAATGGGAACCAAAAAAGGTCCTCCAAATAAAGGATAATTTCAGCTATAGAAAAAGTTACTTTACTAGACATGCTGCAAGATAAAGCACTGAAATAAAAAAATCACATTTTGATTCAATACAGCTAAAACACTTTACAGCTAAAATAATCTACACATTTATTTATTTATTTTATGAAACCTTTTCCATCAGTATAGACAAATATTGTTCAAACTAATATGTAAAGCAAAAGCATACAAATAAACAAAAAACTAAGAGAAAATAAAGATGGTTTTGGAAAAGGGAGGAATGGACAAGTCACAGCAAATAAACATCATGCAAATAAGTTGTTTTCACCACTGCAAGGACCCAAGATCAATTCACTTACTAGCCATCTTTCCTTTTTTCTTACAAAAATCTGATGTAAAACGACATGGAAAATCATTACAAGTTTAAGCAACAACTGGCTGCCAGGAAGCTGTACATACGGGGGGTGGATGCAATATTTCTGATTCCATAGCTGCATTTGGTTTGGAACGGCACTGAACCATGCTGAGTAACAGAGTTTAGCAAGTGTGAAGAAAAAGGCCTGTTCTTTTAGCTTATATTATGAAAAATTTGCTCATTGGGAAATGCCGAAGGACAAAATCACAAATCCTGGGGAATACGCAGGCACAGAGAATTAGCAACAAAATATGTTTCCATACATCTACCACATAAATATTTTAGCCCTTTCAGTGCTCTCTTGGAAAATTTTATGGGCCTCATTCTGCAAAGTCTTGTGTGATCCAATCTCCCAGTCAAGTGTGCAGGACACTCAGCATCACCCTTCCTGCCTAGCACTTCTCCAGGTTTAATGCATTTCAGAGCTGGAGGCCGTCTGCAGGGCCTGGGCTTTACACAACACAGCATCATAGGAAGAGGATCAATAATTTATAGCAGCCTTCAGTTTGTATGACCAGCAAAACCAAAAGATCACCGTTTTCACAGGACTTTTGTCAATATATTAAGGGGACACTGTCAAGCAGATGAGATAAAAACTAACAGGTTTTTTTAATCTATTCTTATTTTTACAGAGTGAGTAATGGTGTTTTTATTCGATGCTTTGAACATCTCTGAAATAATTTTTTCAATGCACAAAATTAATAAACAAAACTTTATTCTGTCTGACTAGCCTAAGAGACCCACCCACCAGTGACAGAGACATAGAAGAAATTAATCACTCGTCCCTCATGAACCCTAAAGAAAAACATTAAGTTTGGTTTCAGATTGTTCCTACTATTATTAAACCTTAATATGAGTTAAAGTAATTAATTGTTGTTTTAAACATGCATCTATTTTGAAATTTAGATTAAAGCCATTAAAATTCTCCTGCTGCTAGCTGATTTGTGATTGTTAATGAACTATGTAATATGTGTTGCCAATAGGTTTTGTTAAAGGATATCTGATAATTTAAAAGGTTACAAGCTCCAAAGAATAACAGGAACAACCTTAAATGTACTTGGTTCCCTTCCCTTACTGCTAATTAGTCTCTTCCAAAAGTCTGATTACTGTCATGGTCTTTAAACCTTGTCCTGCTAATTAACAAATTTAAGGTGTTCTGCATCTATGGGGGACGGAAGTTCAGGAAATGAGGACCCTCTGCTGGCAGTGTCTCGGGGTTCAGCTCAGGGATCTCACAGTGAAAGCATCCAGTCAGATAGAAAGCATGTTGCAACAGAATTGAAGCTCAGATTGTACAGAGTCTTAGAGACCAGTTTTGAGACATTGCATTTGCTAACGAGTAGGAAGCCCACAGTACAAATGGAGCACTGTGATTTGTACACTCATGATCAGACCACTGTGTTTTGCATTAGCTGCTATTTCTGACTACAGTCACAAGTGCATGGAGAACCATACAAGGATTCACAATCTTCCTTCAAAAAGCAGATGATAAAATGCAGCAAAGTCCTCTGTGCAAAACAAGGATATAGAACAGGAAATACAGATCAGGAAACACAACCAGCATACTCATGACACTGTCGTCCACACAGCTGAGCTATCTCCCCTGGGGCCTCATATGGTGCTATTTTTAATGTGAAACCCTTAGCATTTAAATAAGAGAGCTGACACAAAAATACAAATAAATTCATTAGAAATGTACAATGGACTGGACAGTGCAGAGCGAGACTAGGGGAGAGCGGGTAAACATTCACCCAGAACTCCACAGTTCACATCTCAACACCAGATCTCAAGTGATGGGTAATTTGTTCACTCCTGCAGGCAAATGCGAGCTGCCTTTAAATCAAGCAGCTCAGGCTGTGCAGCCGAGCTCAGTACTGAGTGCAAGCTGAATAAGAGGTTTGGAGGTCTGGAGCAGCTGCACACCTGCTGCAGCTGGAGCTCCGGGCTGCGAGCACAGAACTGCCCGAGCCAGGGCAGGAACGGGGCTGCCCCAGAGCCAGGGCTGCTGCCCCCAGCCCAGGGCACAGCCAGCTCCAGAGCCAGGCACCCTGGCTGCTTTCAAAGAAGGGCAGGGGAAAATAAAAAGTACCCGTCTTGGGTGGTGACATCAGTAAACTTCAAACGGCTCACCTGGCTTTTTCAAATTCCATGTACAGTGAGTGAACACATTTTATTTATTTACATAGCTCAGAATAAACATTAATTTCATTGTACTGAAAATTAATTTTGTCTATTTTTTCATCATTAACTTCTGCACTTCTTAAATGCAGTACAAGAACTGAACAAAAAGACTGCAGTAGCTGCCACAGGATAATTTTATCTTTTTTTCAATTATAATTATCAGTTTCTCTTGCAAATCTACTTTTGAAAATGTGTCTGCATCATTCATATTGACAGTGTCCCTTTAAGACAAGGAATCAACTACCAGTGTGGGGCCTTCTACCAAATATTATGTATATATAACTGAAAACACAAAAATCTGAAAAGGCTATTGAATATGTAAATTATTTATGTGTATGTTTGTAATACTTGGATATATTTTATAAAGTAAAGACATTATTTTGCATTTTAGAGTAGGAAATTATACAGGATACAGGTCTTTACTGGAGATTAAATTAGTGTAAATAATGAATGTAGTACCCAGAACAGGAGACATGGTAATGCTTGTAACAGGAAATGATTTATCTGATTTAGGAAGGGACATTTTCTTTACCTCAAAATATTCCAGATCTCATCAACCACTTTGTAAGATCTTTTTCTGATACCTGCATTTCATTTCCTGGAGTTACATTTCTATTATGACTTCTCTGATATATAAAGGTGGGAAATGTTGGTTCTTTTTGTTCCTTGAATAATACACAACAAGTGTGAAATGCATTATACTTAATTCCTGTGGTGCTGACCTAATTAAAGCATATCTTAAACTTACCTTGGGTTTGAATGCAATCAGTTTCAAAACCATTTCAACAGTGAACACTCCTGTGAAAACCATATTCATGATGTCCATCGCATCATTAAATAGCTTAGACTGTCCATAGTGCTGTGAATGAAAAATAAAAAGCTTACAAAAGTAAAGGCTTTAAAATATTAAGTGAAAGCAAGGCAGCCTAAGAGAAAGTTGACAAAAACGCAGCATAGGAAAACATTTTCTAGTACAATTAATGAAGCACATCTATATACGTGGAGGATTAGCTGAGTATCTCTGGTCAAGCATGGCACTGTTTCAATCTGTTCTGTTTGGCACTGAGCAGAACAGCACTGTCATTCCTCGACATCCTAAGGGAATCTCCACAGAGATGGTTTTGAGAGGGAATTGTTCCCTTGAAAGAGGAGCATTAGACGAGAGCATTTTCCCAGGTTTCATATGCAAGGTTTTCCAATGACACAGGCTTGTGTCACACCTGCTCAGAAAGCCTGAAGTGTGGTAGTCACAAAATAACCCAGTGTGTAGGAGGGATATTTTTAAGAGGACACAGTATATGCAAGTTGACTGAAAAAAGCAGAATGGTTTTGTAAACTGAATTCAAACCATTCTTTTCTTATCAAAATCTGAAATACTAGGGAAAGAAAGAGACAACTAGAACATGTCACAGGAAAGTACTGTGATCAGAAGTGCTTGCTTTAAGATTCCACTTCATAAAAAAATACAGGTTGCCATAAATTAAAGACATTTTATCACCTATAGCCTTCTTATCTGCAATTTCTGCCAACAGCTTCAATAGTTTCTGGTCTTCCTACCTGCATAGCCAAGCAAAGGGTGTTCAGCATGATGAGGACAAACATGATGTATTCAAATCCAGTAGAATTCACCACATACCAGAACTTGTACTGGTAAGGGTTTTTTGGGATATATCTGCGGAGAGGCCGTGCCTTCAAGGCATATTCCACACACTGACGCTGAAAAGCAAATACAGCAAGAAGTGTCAGACTACAACTTAGCACTTTAACAGCTGCTAATACAATTATTAAGTGCAAACTGTTAAATATAACTCTCAAAAACAGTCTGTCTACCTAATGTATTATTAAGTGTTAATAAAATGCACAAGTAGCTCACCAATCCTCACCTGATCATTTACAGCTGAATCTGACCATATCTAACCATAGACACTACCCAGCCACATGCAAAAATCAATTTTTGTAATTTTAATCTGAATATTGCCTGTGAATTTCTAAATAAAAGTTGGGGGGGAGTGGAACATTTTGAACACTTGAACCTTGAACACTTTCAGACTATTCAGAACACAAAAACTATTTTCCAGTTCTTAGTGTAAAACCTGTCTCTGCCTCAGGATAACCCGGCAAGGGCGGTATTCTTATTAGTGTGAGACCAAAAAGCAAGACGCTAAGAAGCCAACAAGCTTAGTGGACCACTTTTCACAAAAAAACCCCTGATGGGTTGGGCTCACAGAAAGAGGAACATCCAATAACCTGAATTCCCAGTTAGTAAATAAATACCCAGATAGTAAAAAACTCAAATTAATAAATACTTAGCTATGTGTTTGGTGCCCTCTTCTGCCCCAAAGCAGAAAGGAAGCTCTTCATGCATAAACAAAAAAGGCTACTTTTAAAACTTAAGAATTCATTATTTATTTTAACCTGATTTTTGTCCAGCTCACAGTTCTTGTACTCTTGTTCTCCCTGTTCTTGGAATGTAACAATCACAAAACCAACAAATATGTTCATCATAAAGAAAGCAATAATGATGATATAGATGATGAAAAAAATTGAGATCTCCACTCTGTAGTTGTATACAGGTCCTACATTCTCCCCATTTGAATCAATGGCCTTGTATAGCAGCCTGAAAGACAAAAAAAAATTATCTTTATTACCATGAAAATGAGAAAATAGTAAAATATGCAGACTCAGAGGACAGGTTTCAGAAATAGTCTGATATTCACTGTTATCCTCCTCTACTTACTGACAGGGCTTGCAAGAACATAGAAACCAGAAGAATCACAGCACATATTGTTATATTCTTTTTTTTTTAAATTAAGATAAGGACCCAATGGATATAGTTTTCATTTATTTATTTATTTCCCCAATAAAATTTTCTTGTTTAGGGAAATAGAGAGTAGCAGTTAGCTCTTCCTAGGTTTCTCTATGAGTGTACTACTGGCTGATTTCTTAGGAAAATGCTTACTCGAAGGCCTAAAACTTTCAAATTAGCATTATTTAAGCATTATTGGCTACTGATGGATGAGCATCTAAAATTGTTACCTCCATTAGAGCTGAGGAGTAGCTCCTTATAACAAAAGTAGCAAGACTGGGAATCAAACAATATAAAGAAGTTCACCTTTTCTTACTTTTCCAGATTCAGGATAATAGGTTTTTTTAACTTTCTCCCTCTTTATACCATAACTTAAAATTGCTTTATTGCCCAAAAATGTCTGTAAATGCCAGTGAATTGTTCTAGAAAATGCAACTCTCCTAACAAGGCTGTGCAAACACGGAGAGCCCACTCACGCTGGCCAGCCTTCGAAGGTGGACACGGTGAAAAGGGCCATCATGGCAGACAGAACATTGTCGAAGTTGAAGTCGCTGTTTTGCCAAACCCTCTCTTTGACCATGGGGCTATCGACATCTCCGTCCTTGTAAACGATGTAAATCCCTCTGTGGGAAGGAAACTGTCATTAGTGAAACCCTGAACTCACCCCAGAGTCCCTCCGTGCACTGTTCAAAGCTGTTTCTTTCATTGCCTCCTCACGTTTGTTTTATTCCCTTGCTAACTTGTGTTTTCTGCTAGATTTAAGGTGGCAATTCTAATTTACACAGCCCTAACTGGCCTGACACATGCCTGCCCATACCCAGTTTAAGTTACTCAGAACAAAATGTGCCACATTCTTAGACCAAAGATCTCACCGGCATTCCTCGGGGTTCTGTTTTGCCTCATCAGTGCACTTGTAGAATTTTCCCTACATATAAAAACAAAAAGCAATGACAAAATGCAGAATATACAAAAAATACATGTTTTAAACTACAATTAGTTCAGGATGGGCCCAGCCCAGTTCCAGCAGCAAACCACCAAAAATTCAATTCAGCTTTGCTTTTCTGGATGCATTGTGAGTTCTGAGCGTGTCTTACCTTGAACAGCTGCACCCCAATACAAGCAAACATGAATTGCAGCAGAGTTGTAACAATCATGATATTACCAATAGTTCTAATAGCCACAAAGACACACTGAACAACGTGCTGGAAAGAAAGAAAGAAAAAAATATGTTTCAATCCAATGTGTCACAGACTGCACATCACAAAAGTCTATTTCTGTATTCTTTTTTAAAATTACTAATTTTGTGTTGCCAGTATTATACCAAATACTGTAATTTGACTTGTTTTCTAAATTTGTCTGTAAGTCTGTTGACACGGACCCATCAACATCACCTGGCTTGAAATTACATAGGCACTCGGGGTAAACAACTGAAATGCACTGACACGTTGGTTCACCACAGGGCAAATCTGCTCTCAGTGGCAGTTCCTCCACACACAAACTGCTGAAATGTGGGCAGAGCCTGGCCTGTTTAAGACCAGATGTGTTTAAGAATCAGGAACTGATTTCTATCCTTGCTCTGTGGACTTCTGTACACAATTTTCCTTGTGCAAGAATTTTTAACCTGAAGCAGGACTGAAGGATCAGGCCAACGGAAATACAACTTAAAAAATAAAAATAAACACCTTAAGTCCTTTTGCTCTGTTTATTGCCCTTAGAGGCCTCAAGACTCTTAAAACTCTGAGAATCTTCACAACTGAGATAGCACTTGATCTAGGAGAAAAAAAAAATTATCCTGTTACTGTTAAAATAACTGATTGCATTACAGAATAACAATATCCTTGCAAATTCCTTAAATGTGAAATTTGGAAATAAAAACCCCTCCAACTAGAACTCTCAAGATATATACACAAGATTTTTTATTCTTATTGATTCTTTATTGTTAGAAAATATTATTGGTCTCATAAATACCATGAGAATAATTTTGATTCCTGGAGCAAATTTGTAATTAACAGCTCAGAAGCTCATCCAAGACTATAATGGAGCAAAACAGTCCCCAATGTCTTTTCCAGTGTTGACAAGCTCTTTTGAAGACACTGTGTAAATCCTGTAAATCAATGAATCCTTCAATTTCCAGCTAACCTGAGATCAAAAGACCTCAAATGACTTTCTTTCTCTCTGTTTAAGTAGCCAGGACTGCATTTTGAGGAAATAAGAGTGCACAGACTTTTAAAGAACACCCTGTGCAAGGGAAAGCTTGTGCACTGGATGTTCTGGTGCCAGCAGAGGGGGGAGCAGCTGCCTGACACCTCCCTGCTCTCTTTAGGTCACTGAGGCTCTCACAGATGATTTTTAACATGAGACAAAGAATCAATAAGCACCTTTAGACTCTTTTACTGTGTTTAGTCTGACCCAAACAAAACAAAAAAACCTCTCCTCTACCACTTAGAGACCTCATTAAGGTGTAACTTCTGCCCCCACAAACACTGTCCAGTTCTACATCCCCACAGGTCAATAGTGACAGACCGAGCTCATGGAATCAGACTGGGGAGTGACAATAGCTGGAGAGAAGGGATAGAAACCTCCTGGAGCTCCAGGAAACACCTGCTGCACTTTCCAGTGTCATGGTGCTCCTGCTCGTTCTCCTGCTAATTGTGGGGAGTAGTAATTTGTTTCACCCCATATTAGCAGTGAATTACAGCAAAGCTCTGCCTCTTGGCAGCCCCACCCTGAGCACTGCACACCCACACACCGTGGGGGAACAAAGGGAGCTCTAACGCTGATTGCAGTGTAAAACCCCAGAGCAAAAATAAACCATTCACGTTATAAGTATAGTACTTACTGAATCCCAAATGATACCAGAGAAACACCCACAACCAGCAAATCCAGCAAATTAAAATAATTCCTGCAGAAGGACCCCTTATGAAGGAATGCTCCAAAAGCTGTCATCTAAAAATAGAATTGTTACACACTTAGTCTATATTTCAATTTATTCAAATTCACATTTAGGCTGTTTACAAGACACTTGCCTAGAGTGTGAATGCATACAATACTATCTCACTTTCTAAAATCCTCTGAGATATAAAACAATCCCTCTATGTACATTAAATCTTCCATTTAAATCAGAAAAATTCTGCTCAAGCAACATCTACAAATATGCTAATTGTTTCTGATGTCAACAAATGTTTTATTTTGTGTAAGAACAGATGAGGCTGAGACGGTTACCCTGAATTAATTTGGCCTTTGTTAGAAAAATTGCTACAAAAAAACCACTTAAGATTTCCATGTCTACTGAACTGTAGGGTCCAGATTCTGACTCCTAATTATTCATCCTATCTTAAGAATTGAAGGAGTTGCAAATGTAAGTGCCAACACCTGAGAGGCAAAGCCGGGGCAGAGGCAGGACCAGGCTGTCCTCAGGCAGCTCTGCAGGGCTGTTTGGCTTTGGCCTATGCGAGACAGGAGTGGGAATCTTGGAATAAGCTGGAACAACCAATGAATGTTTTGCATTCTGTGCAATCAAGGGCCCCCAAATTTTGCTGCTCTGTGGAGAATACCAAACATTGTCCTTCCTTTTGGACTTCCTCTTAAATTTTTGTTTTCTGTCCCATATTGAGAGGAAAGCATACAAAGTGGATCTTTTATGCATCCTTTGCAGGTTTCATTAGGAGCCAGTGATGGAGGCTCTATTAATTATGGCTGCAGTCTGCACCTGGGCAGGTGGTTTTGGGTATCACAAAGCTGAATTTGACTCCTAAATCCATGAATTAGACCTCCTACCATAACTGTAAGTAAGTACCAGTTAAAAAATGCACAGAGGAATGCAATTAACCCATTAGTGCACAGACTCACCAGCTGAATAGAATATTGAGTCTTTCCATAGTTATGGATTAAGTCTGAAACACCGAAACTAAAAATTCGTAACAAAAATAAGGATACCTCTGAAAAACACCTCATAGTCAGCTCAGTCACAGGAATTCTAATTTCTCCAGCCTCAAGATCCTCTTAAAGAGCCTGAATACTGAGCCGTTCCTTGTTTTCCATGGGTAAGGAAACTCGATGCCATCTAGAGAACATCCGATACTGGCCGTGCATTTTAATCCCTTTACTTTCTGTTCTGTTCCTCAAGGTGTAGGGAAGAGATTTTATTTTATTTCAATTCCCCTCACAGCAGATTACTACGGTTTCCAGGACTGTTCCACAGTGTGGGACAGAGCTACAGGCAATCGGCATCTCAGAGCACTGCATCCCCATTCAGTGTGCAGGCATTTCCAGGCTTTCTGCACAACAAACCATCCCCACCAGTAATGGCTGCACCTCTGCAAAGGAAAGATGCATTTTTTTGGAAGCTCTCCTCTCCTTATTCTCATGGTTAAGCTATCTTTTGTCGTGATCAAAATACCAAATATTCCTCAAAGCCAGAAGAGTAAAAATGTTAAAGCTTTAACCTATGCCATGGCATGAGAGCTATAACACAGTTATAGTATAAAATTTCCATTAAATTCCTAGCACTTCCACTTACAGCTGTACAGAGTACAGCTACACTCATTAAAATCTGTGGGAGTTGAACACTAAAATAACCCTGAATATCAAATAACATCTATCTACAACTACCCATTACATTGTAGTGTGATATGAGCAGCACACAAAGTTTCATGTAAAGACTCCCACAAAAATTAGGCCAATAATTGACATTAAAGTAGAGGTGAGGTACATATCTCCCCATCCTCACAGGGAGACTCATACTTCCATCACCACAATCCCAGTGGAAGCATTTGCTAGAACTCTCTAGCAAGTTTCAGTGGTGTGGGATCAGCCACAGTAGGGGCAGGTTGAAAGCACAAATCCCTAACCTGACCTTTGCTCTGAGGCCTTCCCCTTTCCCAGGTTGTCCAAACAGGATGATAAACTGGATTTCAACGTCATTTAGGGATTACATAAGACAATTCTTAAATGCTTTGAACTGATGTTGCAGTTCTCCTGTTTTCCATATCCTCATGTATACACTCAGCACTGTCTGATGTGGGGATCCTTTTCTGAGACCAGTGATACAGAGCACAGGGACGCTCCCTACCTGCTGAGAGTTATTATGGTTTAATGCCTGTTTTTTGTACAAGTTTCTTCACTACAGCTGATAATATTGCCTCTGGTTATCCTCATTCCAGTTTCATACACTTTTTGCCTGGAAACTAAGAAATACTATTGCTACTGCAGGTCTATTTTTGAATTTTCTCCTTGCAGAACACACTCCCCCTGTACAGCTCGGGCACTGTGGGAAGCACAGCGAGGACATGGAGGGCCCCAGCCACAAGCAAGCAAAGCCAGAGCCTGAGACATGTTAGTAAAGCAGGCACTGCATCTGGGTCATGTTCTGACGTTTGTAAGGCACAGTTTATTTCCCTTTACGTGTGAATGCACTACAGAGCTTCCTGGAGAAACCAGAGTCAGAAGCATCAACATCTTTGGCTGTGATTTGGCTTCTTGTTTCCTTGCAATATTTTACAATGCCAGATTTCAGCAGCCCAGGCTCTAGAGTTTCCTGCTTCCCTTGGATAACTCTTAAGTTGCTCAGTGCCAAAATCTTCTGCAGTTTGCAGGGATGTTGCTTTTCTTGACACATCCAGTTATGCCTCTTTATGCCACTCTTTATAATTCCTCTGTCTCCTAGAAAAACACAAATGGAGCTGCAGGAGCTGGAGAACCTGCTGTTGAGAGCATGTGGAAGTTTACTGGCTCTCTTCTGCCACAGATATAATGGTAACACATTTTTATGGCTTCTCAAATTCAGAGTTGGGAACTAGTTTGATCTAATGCTACAGCTCCTTTCAATGCTTCGTCCTCTCCTTTAGTTTGGCCTTTCTCTGGCAGCAAAAACCCTGGATATTTATTTTAGCATGTTACAATTAAGAATAATCAATGCTATAGCAAGCTTCTCACTGCTGAAAATGTGAAATAAGGGGATGAACATTAAGCACGGGAGAAAATTCACAATCACAAAAATAGCCTATTACAGTACAGCTTATCTTGTAAACAGCCCAAATAGTGCACCAATTAGTATTAATCAAATTGCATTGTGAAGAGTATGCACAGCAATATGAGCAAAAGCTGGGAGGAGAGATTTTGTTAAGCTTAATCCTCGACTGGAAATGCAAAGTTTATGTACAGATTCTTAGTGCACCAGAAACTTTTAAGTGTATAAATCAGGGTTACTCAATCAAAAGCTTGTGGTGAAAATAAGCACAGCATGAAACATGAATCCATGTGTAAATCGCTGAAAAAATATTTTGCCAATTTCCAATGAAAAATTCTATTTTCTTGTTCATGCATTTTGTTTCATGAATGCAATTTTCAATTATTTGGTTTGTTTACCAGAGTAAGTCTTGTACATTGAAAATCTGAGTAACCCCAATAGATATTCTTAATAATCAGTACACAAACTATACATTAAAATGCCAATTTTTGGCTCATGCATGGGTAATACATTTAAGCAAGCATAATTATGCCTGTCTGTGAATTTAAATGTATGCCCAAGATAAATGCAAAGTATCTTAGTGTATAGATAGATAAATGCAAGATATCTTGCAAGTCCTATTGCAAGAAAATAGTTATCTACTATTTTAGCTCTGTGGATATAGTTCAGCAAAAGAAATGAGAAGTTACATGCTCCCTTCTTATAAGACTGATTTTCTCTTTTGGAAATGCCAGAGCAAGGAGAAGGAAAAGCTCATGCGCAGTGAATTATTTTTCCCTTTTCTGACAACTGTAAGTTTCAAAAGGGTAAAAAATGAATTATTAAACTGATGTAATGATAAAAAAATCAGCTTCTTCATGCACCCAATGGTAAAAAAACAACCAATCAAAACTATGAGGAACTGTCAAATAAAAAAATCCTCTAGTTTAAAAAAGTTTAGCTTTGATCGCTTAGAGAAAAGGCGAAGAACACTTCAAGTGCCTTTTCTTGGCAGGTGACACACAAGGAAAATCCTTTTAAACAAGCTTCCTTTAAAAACCTGTTACCTTCAAAATGATCTCAAATGTAAACATACTAGTGAAGACATAATCTGCATACCCTAGGATCTGGAAGGTAAACAAAAAGTTACAAACATTATTGCTAAAGCTGCTTTTGAGCTAACAAGGATCAATTAACAATGCATTACCTTTAACAGGATTTCAACAGTAAAGATGGCTGTGAAAGCATAGTCAAAGTAACCAAGTATCTGCAAGGTACAACACGTGCCACAGTAAGAAATCCATCTCTTAGCAATTTTCACAACTTAGACCACAAACACAACACCTGAATTAATCTAAGTAGATAGATGGAGAATTTAGACAAAGTAGTTTAAAATTCCAGCTACTGTGCAATCATTTTCATGTGCTTAAAAATTTAACAGATGCCACTACGCTCAGGTATCAGATTCCACCCTTAAATAATTGGCAGGACCCAATAGGCAACAAATTCTTTCAAATTCAGACTTTCCTCTACCAGCTTTCACAGATACTTTGTTCAGCCTTTAGCAGAGATACAGAATCTTAAACAAAGAATAAATCCTTATTAATAATATCTGTGGTTTTTACCAAAGTATTGCATCACAAAATGAAACTTCAGTGGATGCTTCTAGACTGCAGATCATCCCACATTCTGCTACATCACACTGTTCCTGTACAGGCTTGTTTGGAGGGTCACAAAGCAAATGAATGAATAACTAATTACTTAAAATCAGCACCACAACCCTTTTTCCCTGAAGTGGGAAGATACAGCAGTGATTTATTTGTAGGAAATTTAAAAGAACCCACAAGCATTGCACAGTGATATGAAATTTCTCAGAGGACTGTGGCTGTGGGATTGACCTCACTGCTGCCCACAGGCACAGGGGGCTTCAGGACCACCCAGAGTTCCCCTCTCCAGGTGGCCACATCACCAACACCTAAATCAGTGACCTGCAGGGGGGTGGGAGTTTAGTCTCAAGGATCCAGCAATCCACCTAGCCAACAGTTGTGCACAGAAACATCTTCCCTGTGGTTCAGCAACTAACCAAGTGGGAAGGAGAAATAAAATAAAGAGACAAGAAGGGTCAAGTAACAATGAAGAAAAATAAATTAGTCATGCTAGATCAAATAAAAGGAAATAATTTTCCCCCATACTCCGCTGAATATCACATCCTTCTGTCCCTTGGTGCAGCTGAAAAAATAGGCAAATATTGAAGCCATTCAACAAAGATTAGTCAGTAACCAGCTCACTCTAAACTTAAAATAAAATATCTAAAGGCGGTCCAGTTTGTAAACTTTCATTCTGTTGCGGACCTGACTGGAGGAAGGAATGTGAATACTCTTTTAAGGCAGTAAAAAGAGAAGGCTGCAGGCCTGGGGCATGTGAGAGTACTTACAGCAAGAGGGCAAAGCCTTCCTGAAATCCCTCACACATTTTGTCTGTGTCCCAAACAGAAATAATCTCTTCAGTTACCACCACTCTCCACTTATAATTCCCTAATGTTCCTCTAGTTACAAATACAATTATCAGCCCTTGAAGCCATCTCTATAATAACAATTTCAGTATTCTCCACCAGCTCCCTTTTTCCTACCCATTAGTGTGATTTATTCATAGGATTACATTGGTCCAGCTTTACAGCTATGGGAAGAACACTGCTCTGCTGAATAGTGCATGAAGAGTGTCTTTGTGCTTTGGCCTCTTTTTACCTCTGGAGAAAGTTTTAGCTTTTTGGTTTTTACTAAAGTTACTGCGAAAATGTTCAGAGAATGCCAACAGCCAAAAGACTCTCAGAGGTTGCACCAACACCAGCAAGAACTGGAGAGACACAACCTCTACAGACCCAGCAGGACCACCTTTCCTGCAAGATGCAGCAGAGTTTCTCTAACTCCATGACAATCTCTACATCTCATTTTGTATCTGAAACAGGACAGGCCTGAAAATTCTGTCAAAGCATCCCCGAAGTCCCCATGGACCACTGCCAAGCTGCACCATTCAGTTATTTCCTACCTAACCTAAAGCAAACACAACTCAAAAGAACTCGGGAGTCTTGCTCCACAACTGATACAGGTGCAACAAGCGTGGTCACAAGAGTGGATTTATTTTTGTTTCTCTGTCTAATAATTGTGCCTTTGAGTAACAGGTAAGTCTTCCACTAGATAACTTAAAATGGGGGATTGAGGAATTTGTTTTGGGAGAACCACAGGTGTTTTGTCCCCACATAAACTGCAATTGTATAAAGTAATAGAGACACTACTGAAATTAATGGGATTTAGGCTGAAATGGCATTTTTCTCTGAATCAAAGCAAGAGCTGGCCATGCTCTGATCCTCCTCTTACATGTGAGTTTAGAAAAAGGTGACATTGGTTTAGTTTCTGATGTGGCCAATCAGGAATCCAAATATCTTCGAGTCCAACGTGGGGTAACTCAAACCCCTCAGTGTGGCCACAGGAGCTTCTCTGAGAGAGGAGGTAACACCCCATGAATGCCCGCACTCACTAACAGAGGGATGCTCCAAGTGCCCCAAAGACCATATAACAGAATCAATGCAGAGAGGACAGATCAGAGTCTGTTCCAAACATAATAAACAGTGATAATTTTAACTGGCATTTTAAAATCAGCATCAAACACTGGGAGGAAGTAAGAGTGGTTCAGAAACTGCACATCAGGTACTCCAGCTGCAAAGTAGGAAAAAATATTAAAATTATAGCTATTATATTCAGCTTGAGCATATGTTATCCTGATATATTTATAGTCACAGAAAAAGCATTATATAAATAATAAACACTTCTAATACTGATGATGTTCCATCAATAAAGTTAATTGTTGTTAAAGATGTATGCTTCTTAGAGCAAAGGGAATATAAATGTATAGCTTGAAAAAGGAAAAAGAATGTTTCTTAACATGAAAATTAAAAGCCAGGCAAAGTATTGTATCCTGTGGGGGTGTATTTATCTTCAGACATAAAAATGAAGGACTTACATTATTTCGAAAAGAGTGGCTGCGAATTGGATCTTCTGCTGCTAAGGAAACACTGCTGAGCATGATGAAGACAAGGATGAGATTGGTAAAGATGTGGTGATTGATAAGTCTGTGGCATCCCACTCGAATTCTAAAGAGGAGATACAAAAATGCACCATTTTTTGCACACAGAATTCAGCAGATGGTTAATATACAACATGTTTTCTGTTCCTCTGCCAACACTGACAGAGCAGAGCAACCATCAGCAGTTAGGAGCAGTGAAAATGCTGAAGCCATCAGTCTGATTCCTAAGAATGTAAATAAATGAAAAATCCAGTTCACTAGTAGTGAAGATGCGCTTAAAGCAATGTGGGAGGGGTTGGTTTCCACGGGGTTATGAGCCCCAGCACAAGTTCCAGTGTTTGTCCCACTGTGCACATACAGACAACCTCAAAAGGACCAAGGCTGGATAATAAATCATTCCAGACCCCCTGTTTGATTTGATTCTTACTAGAGTTGTCAAAATTACTCATCTTGTGAGATGCAGCTTAGGCTGCAGATCTCATTGTGCTACTTAGGACTCAACTGAAAACAGAATCTCCATGAAGATTTTCTTACAGAATTACAGGACAAGTGGGTGGTGAAGGCTCCCGAGCTGTCAGGCTTCAGCCGCATGACATGAAGTGTAACTGTGCATGTGCTTAGAGCCACTGAGCCCAAGGTAATCACAAACACAGAGTAGGCCAGGGATTAAACTGACAGAAAGGCAGGATCAGCTTCATAACTGACTAACACTGAGGTTATCTAAATTCTGCTGAAGTCTCAGAAGGTTCTTGGCTAAAATCTTTTCTCCTGTTATTAAGCAGATGATTGGAGTGTGGTGTATCTTGGTTAAGCAAATTGGTCATTTTAGACCAACAATACATAGTGTTAGCTGAAGCTGAAAGCGATTTGAACTGTTCAACAAACCTCATGATTTTGCATTCAGCATATGAAAATTACTTGTTTAAGGAGCTCTTTTTCCAGCTGGCAAATTCTGAAGAGCTTCAGACAATCCATGCAACCCAAAACATTTTCTCTGGATCATCTTCTAAACTTGTGATGGTCTCTACCCCTGAAAGGCAGCATTCTCCCGTGCCAAATAAGTCTTAAGTGAGCACCTTCACTGACTAGTCAAGGTTGCTGTCTGCAGCAGTGTAGAACTCCAAATGCTCTGGAATTAGACTAAGTGGTGAAAGATTCCAATTCCTCCTCCAAATCCACCTATTATTGTTCTCGATATTTGAAATAGTTTGTCTTTATCTTTGCTGTTTCTTTGATTCTGGGAAATGCTGTTACTCTAAGGGGAATATATACAACCTTTCTCCTACTTTTCTCTTTTTCTGGTTTCTCCTCCACAAAGGTTACTTGGGTTACTACAAATTCTATCTCATGCAGATGTTCAGATCTTTTATACCCAGTAAATATAGTAAACAGATAATACCCCTCAAAGGGTACTTTCCAGACATGGGAGGATTCAGACTATTTGTACAAAATGCTATTATCTTCAACAGCGGGAAGAAAAATAATGTATTTTTCAAATTCTTTTCATTTACCAAGTCGATCAGAAAATTTTAGGAGGAAAGCCAATCTTTTTTCTGTTGAAGATACTACATTTCTACTCCTGATCTCCCTGGAAGGACATCAGTTACTTCAGTGATAAATCTTGATGTCTTAACCAGTATTTTTCAAAATTATATTTACGGATTGGTGCTGCTGAAAATGAAGAAGGCACTCCCTTCAGGGATCGGTGTTATCTTCTCCTTCATGTTGAGTTCTGATATCCTACGGGGACGTGGGCCTGCTGGTACTTCTGGTTCATCCTCCTCTTCTTCTTCATCTTCACCTACTGTAAATTAAACATTTTTTTTACTATAAACTAAAAAGTATCGAGGTTTTGTTCATAACAACACAAAAGCATAGCTTGTAATAGAATACACATGGCTTACAGGAAATATTTATTCACAGTATGACTCTAAGAATCTATAAACCAATACGTGAACACCCAAATAGTTGTCACAGGCTCATATGCAGGTTGTTGTGCACATAGGGGTGTGTGATTACACCCTGAGTGCATTACCAGGCTCTGCTGCTCCTGAGCAGCCTCCCCTGAGGACTCCTCACCCTCCCTGAGGAGCTCTGGAGGCCCAGCTCAGCTCAGCCCCTCTCTGTCCATGCCTGAGCTGAGCTCTGGGTGAACTCTGGGTGCTCAAAATTCAGGGCACATTTCTGTAATGTGCATGCAGACAATGAGGCAGAACTGATTTTCAGATAAGTCTGTTCACTGGGCCAAGAAAAAATTGACCAAACATCATCAGCCCTGGAATGTCCTCTTTTGCCAAATGTTTCAGAGAAGTTTAGAACTCACTCTCCCATCCAGATAGTGTTACCACAACAGTCCTGGGGCTCACAGTATTAACTCTCAAATTCTCCTTGTACTGCCTAGGAAGCTGCAGGAAAAGATAATTCTTAGCAGCTTCCAGGCCCATTTACCCACTGATAACAGAGCACAACTTCACTGACTTCAAAGGAATTGATCCAATGTTCAGCAAGAGTGAGTTTAGGATATTTCAGCAAACAAATGTGTTTCTAGCCAGTATCCACATACCTGGTACATCACAGGGCGGGTAGGGATCTTTATCCTCATCCTCTCCTTCTCCATATTCGCCAATTGTCACCTACAGCAATGAAAGGGATGCACAGGAAGAAGAATAATTTTTAATATAAAGTACAAAGCCCACAGAAAGCAAACTAAATAAGCCTCTGAAGTCAGAGAAGTGAGTTTTCTGAAGCAGAGGAACTCTGAGAACAGAGAGCTGACAGTTTATTACTTATTTTCCAAAGATGATTTTTCTATAGTATCCATATTTTTCTGGCTGTGTAAATCACAACGAGGATATAACCAACAAAAAGCTACAAAAAATGTTTGAACATTCTACTAAAAGTTTATCATTTACTAATCTCATTGGATTTACCAAGCAAAATACCTACAAGGAATCCTAAAAAAAAAAATCACATTTTTCTAACATTAACTATTTTGTTCTCTAAGAGCTTCCCTTCTCAGGATATCCTGGAACCCAAAGGATTTTTCTGGACTAAGAGATACTGCGAGGGTGCAAAGCATCAGAACTAAGTTTCCTTTGCCTGGAAAAAAGTGTAGGGATGATGGGCTCATAAAAGAAATTGTACATTGCACAGTAGCCTTGAAAAGTACTCCCTAGCAAAATTAGTAAAATTGCTTCTTAGGTAAGAGACAAGTTTTAGGATAAACACCTTACTATCCTTGGGCTTCTTTTGGTCACCTTCTGACTTCTCAGTTTTTTTATTTTCCAGACTCTCTTTTCTACAAAACAATACAATAACAATTACAAAGCATGTCACGTAAAGACAGACAATTTTAAGTGAACTGTACCAATTCTATGAAAAGTTGAAAGCCTTATAATAAAATATTTAAAATATTTTGTACAGCTGCAGGTGTCAGAGCAATAAAATCTACTGCATTTGAATGCAATGATCCATTTAAAAGATTATGATTTTGAATATAATTCCTAATAATTAGAGGCTAATCCCTAAAAAATTCAACACATGATCATTGCTGCTTTCTAGAGGGATAAACTGTGCCCTTGGACTCATACAAACAACTTTCATTGACTTCAACAGGCTTGCACTGATTTCAAAAGAAGGTTTTCTACTTGTCTATATAAGGCTTAGAGAACTGATTCCACAGGGAGCTGTGCACTGGCAACAACAGATAAATTCTTGTGCTAATTGCACAATAAATCCTACTGTTGCAATGTTTAAATATCAGTTGGTTTATCAGTATATTCTTTATTCACCCCAATTACTACCTTTTATCTAAAATCATAGTTTGCCTATTATTTTAGTGTCTAGACAAACCCTCTTATTTTTTTCCTGACTCCAGCACATTCTGAAGATGGTAAAGACTTTCATATTAAAAAAAATAAATCCTTATGGAAGAATTCAGTACCCTCCTCCTTCCCTCTCCTGCTTGTTCAACATGCCCATCTATTTTACCTCGCATTCTTTTTCCTTTCCTTTTCTTCAGCTTCTTCTTTCTGAGCTGTATTTAGACTTTCAGCATCTGCCAAGTTATCCACAGCAATGGCCAAGAAGACATTTAGCAAGATATCTATTTCAAATCATTTTAAGGACATTATGCCTTGCTATACTTGTGTGGTTTATTATCAGCATAAACACTGACAATGTGAGAGATAGAAAACACATGTTCCCAACCTACAGCGTGGAGACTTGTGATGCTGGAGTGTAGTGCAAGTAACACCCATTTAATGGACTAGACTGACAGTGGCTGTAAAGTGAGCACAGATCCATTAGGGTCATGCATTTTAAAATAGCAGAGTGCTTGAGGTATTTTTTTAAATAAATGAAATTCAACTTCATGCTAGCCCGAACAAGTTCAAATATGAAATTGTCTGTTATATGTGAAGACTGTTCAGGCATTTTGAAAAATTCATCTTTATAATGCACTGTCTTCCATGTCTACAACAATCTCTATCAAATTCAGTTCTTCAGTCCGTATCAGTTAATCACAAATACTGATACAAATACCATATATTACAGAAAATACAAAGTTTTTGCCCTTTCATCACCTCCTGACCTTTTAAGAACTTCTGAGAATGGCAGCAGTTTGTTTCTACATGGGGCCAAGGAGGTATTTCCAGATCACGGGCAGAAGAAGGCAGGGAAGGGGGATGTTTCAGCAGAATTTATCTCGAGTGCTTCCATGTCTCTGCCCTGGTTCCTGCCCTGCAGAGGGTCCCTGGCTGCACTCTCAGCCTGGGGCAGAGCTCACAGGACACCAGGGAATGAATGGGGCATTGCTGCCCCACAGACCGGGCTCAGCCCTCGCTGTCAGGGGCAGAGGTGACAAACAGCAGGCAGAAAAGGGCCATGTTCCTGATGCCTTAGGATCTTAGCTTTTGTATTTTTCATGTATCTGTAATCCTGTAACTCTTTAGTGTGTGGCTCTGAGCTCCATGGGCAGGGCTGGCTGCTGTTCTCCCATGTTATTCAGACGAAACAATTCCTCTCCAGGCCTGACACCCAAGGGCACCTCACTGCCTCAGGCCCCGAGAGATGTAAACAACAGAGGGGGGAGAGCAAACCTGGAATAAATGACTTCATTACCTGAAGCTGTAATTGGGGGGTTAACTCCTGATATGCAAATGGACCGAACTTATAAAAGTGTGAAAAACCAGTGACCTGTCATCCATTCTAGGGCGTAGCCCCTGGGTGGGCTCTGACTGCCCTGAATGTACCTGAAGGCCCTTCAATAAACAAATCACTGTTTTTTATTCTCTTAATTTTGTCTAATCTCTGTTTTTAGGTAGTCCCAATAAGGCATCATCCCCACTGAAGGAAGAAAGAAAACATTCGCTGGTTTCTGCCATGGTGGTGGCTGGAGGTGACCTGGAGATCACTGACTCTCGTTCCTCGGAGAACGGGGCACGAGGAAAAGTCCATTTACAGGACTCAGCACGTGCAGAGAGTGCTTGCCCACGGCCATTTACCCCCTCCCGAGGGATTTTGCTCATCCCTGGCACACAGCCCCACGCGGAGATGCTTCCAGCCAGTGGAAAGGATACAGTTCCCACAGATGAAGAGGATAATGAAATATATACAGACGATCATGCCTGAGGACGACGGCCCACCGTATGCCATTATGCCATCATACATAACAGCATTCCAGTCTTCACCTGTCAGGATCTAAGAAGCAGATATTGTAATTAGGAGTAATTCAGGATCAAAAGTGCAACAGAGAAACACATTTCCCCTGAACACACAATAAGCTAACCTCCTGCATGCATAAAGCAATACCATATTCTTTTCATGCACAGTTTTAAAATTCCCATTTAAAGAAACATCTCCTGGAAGCTTGGGTTTAACTCCAATAGCTTTTGTTTTGTGCTGTGCATTTATATCACTGGACTTCAAAGGAAAAAATAATAAAAATTGCATTTTATTGAAATCTTATTGATGTCAGCATGCCAAAGTAAGAGCCCTGGTTTTCAGTAATGCCACATTATGTAGCAATGCCACAAATATCTATCACTGAAAAATCAAGTTAGTGTGTTTTAAGGTTCCTTTTTCTTTTCTTTTCTTTTTTTTTAATACTGGCCACAAATCTTTACTATGATAAAAATGCTGAGTATTGCAATGCAGGCTATAGGGGCTCTTCATATATTTCTAAGTAACTTCTTAAAAATTATCAATTCCATCCTGACAAAACATGTAATCCTGACTCTCCTTCCAAGCAATTAAATGGTTGTTTAAGAGAATTAAATGCATTCTGTTTTCTGAAATTGATTTTTGCAGAGCTAAACTTATCCAGCTGATTTTCATTGTTAGTGAGCACCCAACAGGTTGGTTGCTCCTGAGTGTGTTCTAAAATTGAAGGAAGCCCCATTCCTTTGAAAATGAGACAGCCTAAAATCTGAATAAAATCTAACTCAGCTGAGTTGGAAAGTAGAGCCTTGACTTTTTACAGGGGCAAGGTCAGGTCAAATGTGAACACTTTTCCCCATAAGGAAATTTCTCATTAATATTTTCTTATCTTAAAATTAAATGGAAAGATTTTTTTGCTTGCCTTGGGAAGCCACCAGATGAGACTTCCACCAAAGAGACAGGAAGCTGACACCAAGGTGAATCCTGCAGCTTTTAACTCTCAATTACAATGTCTGAAACCAATTATTGTGGTAATGTACAAAGCCAAGTGTGAAAATGGGGAGAAAGATGAAACCAAATAGCCTAATTCCAGTATCCAAATTGGGCAACATAAATGTTAAAAAAGCATCACAAGTTAGTGAAAAGTAAATTCTAAGTATGGCCCTACCATTTCACAAGTAGCAGACAAGTTTGCCTCAATATTTTAATAAAACCTGGTCTCTAAAGAAATTGATGTTTATTTTTATGTTATAGTAAGTGATATGACCCATATGTAAATATGCACTCTTTAAAGGCGCTTTTTTTTTTGCTTGAGAACAGATGAACTTTTACACAGCCAATGAAGTTAAAGGAAAGAATTTGATCAAAATAAAAATAACACTCCACCTCTTTTTCTAGTCCTGTGTTTGATGGACAAAGGAGATTTAACTCTGTGCAGTAACATGACAGCTATGTTGCATAGATAGATCAAATAAGATATGAAACAAATGGTACAAATGGTGCAAAGTTACCAGAGTACTGAACTTAATGAGCAGAATGCTACTTAAAGTAAACTGAACAAATAGTATTCATGATTTCATTTTCAGGCAACATGATCACTTAAACAGTTTTGTTGATCAAAGGTAAAATGTCTCGTACAGGATGAAAGAAAGTTACCTGGAATACAGTTAAAAGGGCTTGTGGAAAATTATCGAAGGTGCTCCGTTTTGTTTGAGTTTCATCAAAATTAAATTTGCCTCCAAACAGCTGCATTCCAAGCAACGAGAAGATTATGATGAAGAGGAAAAGCAGAAGCAACAGTGAAGCAATGGACTTCATTGAGTTTAACAAGGATGCTACCAAGTTGCTCAGGGATGCCCAGTGCCTATAAATTAAAATGCGTGTGTTAACACACACCAAAAAAACCCCAAACAAAACAGTAAAAGAGCAGTGCATGATGAAGTATTACAAAACAATTGCTGATCACTCTTCAGCTATCCTTAGAATTAGCAGTATTAGATAATCTTACCTTGTTACTTTAAAAATACGCAGGAGACGAACACAGCGAAACACTGAAATTCCAAGGGGTGACATAATTTCCAACTCCACCAAAATGGTTTCAACAATGCCACCACAAACAACGAAGCAATCAAAGCGGTTAAAGAGAGAAACAAAATAAGCCTGTAGGCCCAAGCTGTACATCTTTACTAACATTTCACAGGTGAATAAAGCCAGAAGAACTTTATTTGCGATATCTGGAACAAAATATTAAAGAAAAAAGATTCTGAATCACCTCATAGATTCCATTTTTATTTTAACATATTAGTACTATACTTTCTATATGAGTTTGCAGCTTTTTGCTCAAAAAGGAAGTATGGCTTTTTTAATGTTGGACTGTAGTTGATGCTTAAGTGGCAAAAGTTACCCAAGGATGTAAAGCTTCCTGCCAGCTATAAACTATTCATCTTTCCAATCTGTTGTGCAGTTCACGGTTCCTCAGCTCACAGCTTGAGTCCACACTGTAACTCAAGCAACCAGCCCACAGCAAGCTCTGCTGTGCCAGTTCCCACTTCCTCCCCATCCTTCAAGCACGGTTTCATGATAAAAGTACAGGTATTTACAATTCAGCACTGTCACGTCTTTGCTGCTGCGTCACTAAACTGTGTTACAGCTACGGAAATCAGAGACCACGTTCAGCCATTTCTTGTATCTCCCTTTGGCTGGGCTGAGTATCCTCCAGACAGCAAACAACAAAATGGCAAAGTACAAGAGTAGCCACTGATAGAACACAACTATCCAGAGTCAAGACCAGGACAAATAATTTTGGACTGTACCTTGGATCTGGGTCAGCCAGTCAGGTTGATTGTAATGCTCTGATGAGATAGTTAACGTGTTCAAAAAGACCAAGACAATAACAAGCCAATAAAATGTGACAGATTTTACTGCAGCCCTACATTTTCTTCTGTTAAATCGGTTCCAGCGACGCCAGCGTCGACTGAAAGTTCAAATAAAAATAAATTTATTATTATATGGAAAACACACATGAGCTTTAGGAGAGTTTCTTTGGTTTAGAAAACAGTACAACTGTGTATGAATGAGCAGGTGTATTTTCATAAATATATGTATAATACTTCAGTAGCTGTGTAAATCATTACCAGTTGCAGATTACAGACTGCTAAGGTGTTATTCCTTCTTTTTATATTTCCTTATAGATTTTTAAATGTGAACCACAACATTTGAAGACTCCAATTGCCTGTGACAGAATTAGATTAAGCTGCATTTAACATTTCATTGAGTAACAAAATATATCTATCTTCCCAAGGCCCCATACACTTAATAGCAATAAAGAAAAGTCAATGAATCAACTCAGAATTCAAATTAAATTCCATCTGAACATGTAGGCTTTGCATTAAACCACAAAGAGAATTCTGGCAGGATTAAACAGAATAGGAATGCTGAGGTCACCTTTTAGAAATCAACTCTAAAACATCAGAAATCTTCCTCAGTAACTCCTAGAGGTTTCTACTGATGTGCCCTAAAATTTTGTCAGTGGGCAAATGTTTGTGAAATAAATAAGAGTGACCAGTCGAGGCTCTACCTAGACATGAGCTGGTCTCACAAGTGAGGATGTATCTTTGGACTCATAAAACTAGATTTTTCTGCTTCACTTCTGGGAACTGTGTTCAAGCATTTAACTGAGTTTTCTTTATGCACCTTAAATTTGTACTTGTAGTAACAGGAATGAATCCTAGTTTCAGATAGCAGTACAGAGATGTTTCAAGCCTTTGCAGTATTCTAACCATATAAAGGAAAAATATCCTGTCCTGACCTAACTCAACGTGGTATTCAAGAACATTCTTATCTTGCCAATCCCCTGCTATAAGGGCTGACTGTGTCCATGGCCACCAGCAGGATGCCTCACACCCTGGGAAGGTTAAACTGACTTTTTTTACACTTACAGAACATCCTATCATTGAAGTCCATGAGACAAGAATAATAATGTTGGGGTATCTCTACTTACAAGACTCACAAGCAGGCTCAAACTGTACAACTCCAAGCTTTCTGAAGCCAACAGGGCTATTTTTTTTTTCCCACAAAAAGATGTGTGGAACCAGTGGCAATAAAGCAGAGCTAACTGCTACATAAATGAATGTGTATGAATAGCATAAGCATGTGTAAACAGACTACAGAAATAAAATGAAAATTCAGCAAGGGGAATAGCAGGGAATGTCTCCATTAGATTGACACAAGTGAAGGCATGCTCCCAAAGATTAACTTCTATTTTGACTTGTTGTACAGCAGGTAGGCGAGCTTGCCATGAAAAGCATTTTGTATTTTGATCCAAAGGCATTTTGACATTGTGGTCAAAACAATATCCATGATAAGTTATGGCCTGACTTACTTTGTGCTCAAACACAGAGTCCTGACATTGCAGAGTAACATTGCAGAAGCTGGAACGAGGATCAGCCCAGAGAGAGAGAATTGGACCAAGAGTTTGCATTTACCTTAGAATGTGATTATAAGAGGAAAATACTGACCTGAACTTGGATTTTGAGATGGTTTGACTAGAAGAAAAGTAAAATACATTTTTAAGAATGGGGGAAGAGTAATTAACAAATTCATTTTCTTTAGAATTTACCATTGGCATTGCATATACATAAAACAAACATTTAACAAAATGCATCATGAATGCTGAAATTCTTTTGTCTGTTATTTATTTTCTGAAATACTGTTTCCAAAGCCTTACAAATTTTCTTAGTGAAAGAAATTAAATCTCCTTTAAAACTCAGTAAATAAACCTTGACTAACCATGTAGAAGCTGCCTGGAAGTGATGAAAATCCAAACAAATAAATACTGAACACCAAGGTTTATAGAAATACTCCCATACATTCAGTTATTGTCTAAAAAATACACATTCTCCATGTCATGCACAATTTAACTGAAAATATTTGATTTTATATGTCATTAGAAAGTTCCATTCTTTTCTTATAATTTTGAACAAAAATTCTATTTTATAAAAGTTTTCAGGAAATCACGACTCCACTGCAAGTTGAATTGAATTATTTTACATCTTCTTAACCTGGGAATTTTAGGAGCCCTTTAATAATTGGTCAAATATCAAACTCCTGCAAGTGCCATACAAAACCTGACTATTTCAAAGCTCTTTTGGCTAAATGAGCAGTGGGGAAAGAAGGATCCTTTGAAACGCTGAGCTGAGGAGGTGGGAAGGGCACTCACCACAAGCTCCCGCAGCACGCCGGGCTCTCCCCCTCGCCGCTGACGTTCTCGGTGTTCACGGACTCGGTCTCGCTGGTGGGCATGCTCGCTGTGGGGACACGAACCTGCCTCAGACTCTGCAGCAGGCAGGCACTGCCCAGCACAGGATCTCCTGATCTATGGCAGGAGTGCCGCCAGGTCTGCTGAGAGCTTGGAAGAGCTGAGGAGTCGTGGATGAAGTCAGACACTTCATCAGTCCCCTCTCCCACCAAAGGAAAGCACACAGAACTCCACAGCGAATGGTGGCTTTGTTTGTTTGTTTGTTTGTTTCAATGATTCCAGGTAATTGCTTACAATTCACTAAATAATACAAAGTAGAGGAGGTTTGTACAAGAAGTATGCTACCCCAGTAAAGAAATTAACCTGAGCTAGATTCTGTGAGATTTCACTCTGACATTAATACTTTCCATGAACACTTTGGAGGTGCTTTTCACTTGAAGTGCTGGTAACAAGCTTGCTGATTCCAACAAATATCATCAAACTTCTGCAAGTAGGAACTATCACACCCTGCTCACACTGACCACTCAGCTTTTACTGACACTATGAATTATCAAGGCAAGATGCCACAGAGAAAATGTGTCTGCAAATACTGTGTGAACAGCAAGCAGGAGCACTGGGAATGGGAGAACGGGTACTTCAAAGCATGATGAGAATTACTACCAGTAAAAAGGGGACAATTACATTTGCTACACAGTGAATTACTGTATGTATAGTGGATCATTACTGAGTGGTTAGCAATTGTAGCTAATGGTTTTTTAGACAAAGCTCATTCTCAGCTGGGTCATCACCATTTGTCTTCAAATCAACTGAAATACAGAGGGAGGACACCTTATGTCAGAAAGTGTTAGGGAAAGATGAACAGCCAAAGTTCCCAGTACATCCTAGGGGAGAGCACTGTTTCCATGCCTGCAACGCAGGCATGAAAGGAAAACCTCAGGAACAAGAAAAGGGTAAATTAATGTTGCTGACCTATACAGTAGAAATGCTATAGAAAGTAGGAAACATAGGAGAGGTGGAAGATGCACTGAAATTACTGTAAAACAGCAAGAACAAAAGAAAAACAGAGCATTCTAAAGGTGTTCTGGTGTGTACCTTCCACTGTTTGGATGGTTTGCTTGGTTGGTTTATTTGGTTTGGTTTGTTGGGAAGGGTTTAAGTCAATGTTTGTGCACTGAGAGTACTGAGGGCAGAAGGGCCCAACTGCCAACTTCTACAGGGAAATATCACTATTTTGGTAGCCTAAAGGATGATATAAATGAGATTTAAGAATTGGGCCCTGAATTTTCTGATCTGTCTACAAATCAGGTATGAAGTGAGGACTGTCAGAAACAGTCTCCCTGCACAGCCTCTCTATGGCCTCAACACTGACATGAACATCCAGGGCAGTGGGCAGGGCTGGTTTGGTTTCTGTGCCCACCAATCCCACCCACGCTGGAGACTGGCAGGTCTGTGCAGGGCAGGTGCTCAGCTGCTGTTTGCCCCAGCTGAGGATCTGTCCCCATAGGCAAGTCACTGTTACATGAAATGTTAAACAGAGTGGCATAACAAAGAAAGATCCAAAATGCCCATGCAGGTGTTGGAATAAACAAAGCACTTCAGGCAGGAAGCACAGCAAAACCTTCTTTCACAAGGTTCTTCTGTTCTGATGATTCTTTTCAAATATTACTGTAATTGTGTCATATATTAAGAGTCTCTGGTTAGCACCTGCAAGTGCCTCAATTCTCATATCATGCTTTCCTCCATAAATCAGCTTTAAAAGAATGAATTTTGCTAGTCCTGTAAGAACTTCACGGTTTATAGTCAGAGTTCAAAAGGAATTTCATTCAAAATAAAGAAAAAAACCTTTGATATCGAAATTCCACTATTAAAATTTTAAAGGGTTAAAGAAAAAAAAATTACAAAGTTATTTCAAATATACTCTCAGGGCTTCAGAACTAAGAATTTTTATTTTAAAATGCCAGGGTCTTTTGCTATAAATACAAGAGGTTTCCCTGTGTGGTAAAGAACTGAACTGGTTGCCTTGTGCCAGGTGACTTGACCGCTATTAGAAAACACAGCATTCTGGTCACCTCATGATGAACATTTCAGCACCTCTGATGGGCAACTGCAAAATGTGAGTGCAGAAGTCTTGTTTCACACACTATTAAGAGCCGTCAGGAAAACACAGCCAGGCCTACTTCCACAAATATTATATATGTGCAATGTGTCTCACACTTCTATTTCAAATTTATCAACCCTTCCTTCCCCGGAAAAAAAAACCAGTGCCTAGAATCCAGTTCTTCATAAAGTGTCAAAAAACCTACATTTAATGTAGGTAATGCAAATGTATGTAAATGTGAAGTACTGTAATTTTAACTCAATTCCACCCTGACTTGATATGTTAGCCCACAGTAAGAAATACCAGCCCCTTTTGAACAGGATTGTGTGAAGAAAAACAAGGTAAAAAGAAAAATATCTTTGTCCCTATTGAAGCAAATGTCTGTTCTGCTAATTATGAAATTCATCAGAACGTTACTGTGTTCAGACACCACAGGGCTGTTGCTCCATCTCTAGCAGTGACTTGCAGGTGCTCTATTACAAACAGGAGAGGGAAAAAAGAACCAATTCACATTGGAAACTCAGCTGTCATTACACTGTAATTTGTATGTCAGAATTAAAACTTGGCAGAAGTACTGAGAAAGGCACCGTGCGGAAGTCCAGCAATGGCAGCAAGTCAAGGTCTTTAGCAAGGAGAAAACAGCAGCACTGCATGAACACATCCACTCTGCTAATGCAAGCAGCCCGCCAGGTCCCCAAAAGGCTCCATTCCATGGCCACAGCTCCACAAGGGCAGGGAGTGTCCATGAGCAAACACAGCACACAAGGAACTTTTGGGAGACTGATCTCAGCATGGTCAGCTCTGAGATCTGTCAACTGGCACCCCAGGATTCAAAGGAAGATACCAAATTTTCTCTTTTCTTTATCCACCTTTTGCCCTTATTTTATGGGCATTCTTCTGGGAAGATTATCTAGATTTCTAGATCTAATAATCTCTTCAATTCAGCTAACTGCTTTCACACAAAAGAATGCTTGCATTAGACAATATAAGCAACCCATACAGCATGCAGCTTAATACTTTCCTGAGTGTATAGAAAAGAGGTCAAATACATCAACTACTACATTTTGCTTCTGTGGATAAGAATATAACACGAGAAAAACAATCCACTGTATTCACTAGGTGCTCTATGGAGCTTTCACATTTGGAGCAGGGATTTCAAGCTCCACTCCAGGGTGTAACATAACCAATGCACAGTGAGGGGCAAGCCACTGTCCATCAGCAGTGGTGTGTCCTCACCAGCTGGAGTTAGAATAAATAAATTCCATAAACCTGAAATGCAACAATTCAGTGTCACTGTAGAATCCAGCAGCAGGCTAAATTACAACCTGAATTACTGAATTGTGGTGTCGAGTATTATTATCAGAAATGTTTTCCTCTAGAATGTACATGATTAAAATTTTAACCTGTTTCAACTTCAGCTGTGCATTTTGGATCCATGGGCTGAAGTAATTTTCACACTGGTGCATGTTGGACAGCCTTCTGGTTACGTGTGCCGAAGGAAAAGTGCTGCAGAAGTGGAGTGATCTGCACAGCTCATCAATATTGGCTACTGCAGAGAATCTCGGAATTGTTTTAAATTGGGAAAATTTTACATCAGTCTTACAAAAAATGTCATCTTCTGTTTGCTAGTAACAGCCAACCAATTCCTCAAACCCCAAAATTTTCCCAATTCTTTCTCAAATTACTACATTAACATTCTGAATCCTTTATACCAAATCTTTGAGGTAGTCAAACAGGAAAACAGGGTGAAAAAAAATTCCCAAAGTGGCAACATTATCATTGCAAATTCATCTCAAATTTTCCTAAGTCTGCTGTATGCCCAGAAAACACTTCAGAAAGAAGTGGCACTATCTCTTCTGACTGTGAAGCTCCCCGGGGTAAATTCAGTTTAAGGAGAGTCTGCTTGGAAGATGTGCTACATGATAGTGTAGCAAGATAGCTTTTTTCACAGTGCAGATTTAATGCTGTTGTAGATCATTCTTATGGGCTCTCTCTTTTTACAGGCAGCCCATGGAAAAGCAATATAAGGTTGGCTGCATAGCAGTGGAAGGAGAGCAAAATCATCTGGTTTTGTTACCATAGCATCACTGAACCAACCACTTGGAGCCTGAAGTAAACCCTGTGAACCTAGGGAATGTTGCATATTCTACAGACATGTTACTTTTAATGGAAATACAGGTAGAGGGAATACAAAGAAAAAATATTTAGGGTGGTATTTGTAATCCAGAGACAGTCTAAACTTCAATTCCTCAGATCAGCACAATCACCTCATGAACTCTGGAAGAAATAAACTCAAGCCATTGATTTGTGCTTTGGGAAAACCCTGCTCGCAAAAGGTGCACCTGCCCTGCAAGGCAGAAGGATCCAAGGCAGTGCCCGTGAGTTTGGGATGCCTTTGCCTTGCCAGGCCAGGCGCCAGCAGTGAGACAGCAGCAGGGGACAGCAGGGGACAGCAGGGGACAGCAGGTTTTCTGCCAGTGCCAGGCTGCTCCCTGACACACATCAGGATGGGGACCTGCTCGTTTAAGGGCTGTGTTAAATACATAGCTCAAAGTAAAGCTGTAGCTGTCTTCTCACAATTTTTATAGAAAAACTATTTCAGCAGGTAGAGCTGTGCGAGCTGTCAGACAATACATGCAACAGTTGCACAAATCATTTCAAGCAGACTCCGTGTTTATACAAAGTGAGTCCATCAGGCCCTAGCAATTTCTGACTTAGAATTCTGCACTCTCTAAAGCAACTGGATGAGAGTTTTCAGCCTCAGCCTGGGCCACAATAGTGATTCTTAGGACAGCAAGAAAGTCAGTTGGACAAATAACTTAGTTGCAGATAGGATTAAAACTAGATCTCCTAACTACTGCAACTGTGCTCATGTCAAAACAGTACATTTGCCAGTACTGAAACAGG
Source organism: Pomatostomus ruficeps (assembly GCA_013400735.1). Classification (NCBI taxonomy): domain Eukaryota; kingdom Metazoa; phylum Chordata; class Aves; order Passeriformes; family Timaliidae; genus Pomatostomus; species Pomatostomus ruficeps. Next base: position 20,628 of record VYZT01032073.1, on the reverse strand, counting down.
CAGATTTGAAAATAACTATCAAACTCTAAACCTCCTGTCCATCTCCAGTGTGGGTGGGGAAAATTGAAGAAAACAAATCACAGAAACAAAACCATCAATAGTAAGAGGAGATACAGTAAAAGCGTGTTGTGTTTTGTTAGATGCTACATCGTAAGTATCAAAACTAAATAGAAAATGTGATCATCATGGTGTTCTAAGCTTACACTACGATCCATTATAAAGCTTGTAAAATACTTCACACCTAAATTTGAAATACGTTTTTCATCTGGTTTTCCTGACTTCTGAACAAGAAGAGCCACAGACAAAAACACTTCAGTGGAAATCTGAATGGGTTGAACACTCTGCTTGAGGAAGGTAGAGCAGCACCTCTGTTTCAAACATGCACTTCAACCAGCGGGAAGGTCTGCATGCACCAGGGGTTCCATGCCACAGAGGTTTGTGCCTTGGCTATGGAAATGCAAACACTCTGTGCTCCCGAAAGCTACCGCAGCCAACGCAGGATTGGCACAAGAGAAAGTTCAACTGCAAATCCGCACACGTGTTACCGTGTTTATTGGAAGAGCGGCCAAAGCAGCTAAATCTGCTTTTCTTCTTGTCTTCCATTAGGTCGGCCAGCGTAAGCCCTGGGAAGCACATGTAATCCCAGCGGGGACGCGGGAGGTGGCAGCAGTCGCAACGCAAAAAACAAGAACGTGTCCGTACACACAACACAGGCAAGGTTAGGCAGAACAGACCGAAATCCCCGCGGCTCCACCGACCACAGCTAAACCCCTCACCTCGCACGGAGCCTCGCGGTTTGAGCTAAATTCACAGCGCTTTGAAAGCAATGGAAGGTTTTTCATTGGCTTCAGGATAATCAGCTATTGGTTCATAATAAAGACTTGCAACTTTCACTAAAGGCATGTTTACAATTCTAGTAATTAAAAGCTATTCTGTTCTTCAACAACCTGCCCATTATCAGCAACAGAGATGTACAAATACATAGGTTTCATAAATAAACGACTTAATGACTTCTCTGGTTAGAAGTTTTTAAATCCTGGGGGCACGTAGCAGGAACCTCAACTACAATTTCAAAGGATTATGTGAGAAACTATTAATCACTGACTAAACCACCTTTGAAATCTCTACCTTTGCCTGCCACAGAGATCTTCTGTATCCTAAACCCAGAGCTCTTCTACATCACTGAAGAGCACCATGGTGATCTTCCATCGCCATAAATCAGCAGTAACCTTGATCACCCAGAGGTTTAGATATTCAAAGCAGGGACACAGTTGCCTAGAAGCCTGAAAATCATTATTCTGACTATCTTTGGACCCAGCTCTACCTCATGCTTCCAGGATGGCTCAAGAAAAACATCACCAGTATATTTCAATTAAATTTATTTCCTAATAACATCTCAAATGCAAGGAGGTGGAGCAACTCAGCAACCTTTCCTCCTTTACAGGCTGTTGCAGTTGATATTGAAAATGAAACACCAAACCACATATTTAACCGCATCTGCATAAACCCAGGAGTGCTAGGAGATTGCCTATTCATTGGAAATTTCCACTCAAAACATATATATCTGCCTGAAATCAAATTCTTGGCATTTCTCTTAGAGCTCTTTTAATTACTTTCCTTCTATTTTCACTCTGCGAGTCTTCTACAACCTTTAACTTGGCCTAAAATTATGCCTAAATTCACAGTTTAGACCTAAAAGCTGTTTCAAACTCAGTAACTACACAGAGTTTTTTTATCTGTGTGACCTCAAAACTGTTTAAGGAATGCCAGAGCAAATGAGATTTTTTGCAGCCTATTAACAAATATCCAATTTGAAGAGGACAAAAAAGGTTCCTGGGATTTCACCTGTAAGCCCAGTCCATTGGCACCCCAGCTGACCACACAGTCATCCAACACTCTCTGCAAATCCAGCATCACCCACAGTTCTGCACAGCAGCCTTGTACAAGGTGTATTTACTCCATAAAATGTGACATCTTTTACATCTCAGGCTTAGGATTTTATACTGGTACTCAAACCCACAGTTTATGTGCTCTTTCTGCACATTAGTAGCAATAACTAAGTATCATAAACTCTGGCTTTTTTGCTCTGTTCTAGATAAAAATTCTATTTGTGCAGCACATTTTTCCTACAGACACCAATTATTCCTTTCAGTGATGCTGGCATCAACACCAACCCACAGGTTGCCTTCCAGCCTCTCATAAAATCAGTGTCCTTCCAGTCAGTAACACAGGTCCATTCTCCCATATTCTGCTTTTATTGTGAACCAAAGGGCTAATAAAATTCTGAAACTCAAAGATTTTGAAAAATTACTACTATCCCTACAATACAGAGATAAGTTTAAAAACAGATACCTCAATATCAAACCACATAATTTTTGGAACCTAGAAAATACTGTGATTTAGAAGAACAGTTCACAATAAATTAGCAGCACTAGAAGAAAAGCAATGGTAATAATGTATTATTTTAACAGAGAAAATATTCTGAGTTGTCTTTGAAAAACCATTGGTCCTTAAAAGTGCTCTAAGGTATCTAAATGAACAAATACATGACTTTCCAGAGTATAACATTAATAACAAGGTGCTATGGAGCATTAGAATATATACTGACATTTGTACTTTAATCTTAGCCTTAGTATTACATCAGTAACTACATCCCGAATCTGTGTTCTCATTTATGTACAGGTCTAAAACTTCTCATGAAAATTTTAACTACTACTATGCAAACGTGACAAAAAAGCTAAAATAACCCTGCTAAATTAAAATACCTCTGTTACTAGAGTTTTCTGAGATTTAGAAATCAATTATAACTTTTACAGTTGTTATAGCATCATGAAATTAACTTGTTCTTTTACCTTAGGACTCCAGTTAGAAGCACAAGAGGGTCACTACAGCATAAAGTACCTGTCCATATTACCCTACTGTCAAATAAATACATCATAAATGATATTTCTTAGTGTCAAGTGAAAATCCCACAAGATTTCATTTATTGCATACCCAGTGAAGTGGTAAAAAATACTTTATATTGCTTTTTGGATATCAAAAAGAAAGACCCAGAATGTCATTTTTCTACTTCAAAAACAACCAAAAAATCCTCAATATTAGCACAAGGTTATTTCTTGACTGCAGCTTTGGCCACATTTTTAAGCTCTTTATATCATTAGTACTTCCCTTGCACGCCCCTACAGGAAAACACACTCCAAGGATTTATGGTGACACTCAGTGGCACGTGGCTCCTCTGCACTAACGCTTGCCACAACACAAATAAAGCAGAGTTTGCGAGTCTCAGCAGTGACTGAATGCAGACAGTGATTTATCCATGGACACCCCAAGCAGAATTTTGTTTTAAGATTCCAAATTATTGTCCGTGACTCAGCACGGCCACTTTAACAGATAATTCCTCTGCCAACCAACGCCTCTGCAAGCTGGGAAAGGGAAAGCACAGGACAGGCTGTGTTCAGGGCAGTGCAACACCCCCAGCAGGAGCCAAACTGTCCCCCCAAAGCAGAGAGGAAAGAATACGTACTGTTCCTCTTGCCTTCCTCATCAGCCTCTTCATCGTTCTCGGGGTCAATGTCCTCTGCCTGGGTAATCCAGTCTAAGTATCCCTTCAGATCTTCCTCAAGCTGCTGTTTCTCCCGTAGCTTCTGAAAGTCCCCTCGGGCCTTGGCTTTTTCCCTTTCTTTGGAAAATTCTCTATCAAATGCAGATAAAGCAGAAAAAAACCACTGATTGACAAATTCCCCAGCACTTCGATCTAGGTCTCAACATTGCAGATTAACACAGTGACATAGAAAATACACTGAAGATTTGAGCGCTGCTTTGAAAACAAGGTAGAGGTGCAAAGAAGTCATGGCAAATCCCTACCATATTATATCTCAACTTTCAGAGCTTTTATCATTTAATCAAAAATTAAGCAGTATTTTTGACACTTCCCATAAGGGAAGAGTCCGTTCCCCCCATTTAGTCACCTGCTTTTCTATACAGATTTTAAAATGGTTTTTATCTACAAAGAGAAACTAACTTGCAATAATGAAGCAATTTCACTAAGTATTAGTTTCAGTGCAAAGAAAATCCTTCCTCTCCCAGCCACAGTTCACTGGCCATGTCCAAACACACAGCATTCCAGAATTCCACTATTGGGCTCTCCCTTAACTATATCAAACACGGACACCTGTGCTGCTGGAAATCTGGGTGTTCTGCCCTTTTGCTCCCTGCCACAGAACCGAGAAGTCCTGTTCTCATGGATCAGAAACAGAACCTTTTATATAAACTCAGTTTTCTATCTCATTGCCCCAGTCTCAAGACAATGTATTGGACAGTCTCTCTAGTTCTTGATTGGGATCAATCCCTGAATTATCATGGAATGATAATAAAAATAATGAAATCATGCTGTTTGACAAGGAGATTGGGTAAAATGGTCTCCCGAGGTCTATTTCAACCTGAATTACCCCATAAATCTGTGATTCCCTGAATGACATATGACTCAAGACAATTAACAAGCATATTCTCCCACCACATCTAACATGCCAACATTATTCCAACTTTTGGTGTGATCCACGGCTCCAAATGAGTGACTCCCTTTGCTAGAAGGATCAAACACACTCCAATTTATCTGAGTATTAATATGTACAATTAGGGGTAGGCAAGTATCTTTTGAAGCGTATTCTAAATACACAAAATTCAGTATTTAAAGTTAGGCTTGTTCTGACTAACATGTTAATCACTGAAGGGTTTGGGCTGGGAGGGACCTCAAAGCTCATCTCATTCCATGTTCCTGCCGTGGGCAGGGACACCTCCCACTATCCCAGGCTGCTCCAAGTCCCATCCAACTGGGCCTTGGACACTTCCAGGGATCCAGGGGCAGCCATAGCTCCTCTGGGCACCCTGTACCAGTGCCCCACCGCCCTCACAGGGAAGAATTTCTTCCTAATATCGAATTTATACTTCCTTCATTCAGTTTTAAGCTGTTTACCCCTTGTCCTATTGCTACCCACAGTAATCTTACAATAGGGCTTAAATTAAACTTTGAAAAATGGCTAGAGCAATTTCATTTACTATGAATTTGCAACTCCTTTATTTATTGGAAAATTTCACTTGAAAATATTCCCTAATTAATATGCTCTTAAGGGGAAATTTATTAAAGCACTCAATAATATCCTTTTTCAAGTGGAAAATATTAGACAGCTAGCATAAGAGAGAAAAATATTTTAAAAAGGTGAAACAATTATCAACAAAAATGTTGTCCTAAGAAAAAAGACCAGAATAACAGAAATTCTCGGTTTTTCAATATAATATTTCAGTTTGGTAACATAAATTATGTATTTGCAAATGCAAAGACATAATCTCTCCAGGGTTTTTTTAATTTATTTTTATTGGCTTTTTTTAGTCTTTAAACATGTCAGAGCAAAAATTTAGTGTTTGGAGGACATCAGGAAATTCAAGTGTTAAGCTGTTTACATACAGCTATAGAGACGCTGCAGGTTTATTTTAATGTTCCGTTGCAGAAGCTGCACAGCTCCCTGCTGCAAAGGCTCCGAGACAGGCACTGCCTCTTCTACAGCTGAGGATTTAATTCAACAGCATCTCAGTCTGGCACATGGGGACTGTCCTGTTCCATCTGAGGGCACTGCAATGAAGCTGGAGGATGCCAGCGCTTGCTTTGCATTTGCTACCCTTCACCTCCCACCCAAGGACGAGGCCCTGCAAGAGGCCGTCCCGTCACAAAAATGCCAGGGAAAGAGAGAGCTCTAAAGATCTCTCCGAAAGATAATCTCTGTAAAAAAACCCAGAATAATTTCACAAGTCAATAAGAAACTGTTTGGGTTTTATGGAATGCTGGGTTTAAGCTTCTCTCAGAGAGGGGATCAGAGACTGTCCTTTACACCTGATTGAGGCAACGCACTCGTGACTCACTTCCCACAGGCAGCATCTTTGGAAAAAGAGCTACCATGGCATAGTGGGAAATGAGAGGTAACAAACCTTGCTGGCTTTCACTGAGTATTCATGTCTTTTTCATTTAAAGTCCTTCAGGTATTTCTCATTAATTCAAAGGAGTTGTGATGCGTGAGGGTAAAGTAAAACAGAAGTTGCTGTTATTATAGAGTGAAGTGAATGAAATCATGTTTTAATTAATCAGCTGGCAAGGCTGATACTTTGAACAGCACTTCACCCATGACTGAACCACTCTTGAACCACTCTGACTTCACACTAAAACAGCTGCAGGCTGAGAATTAAACCTGGTTTTTTATATACACAGCTGATTCTGACCTTTCCCTCTAATACTGCACAGAAGTCAGACACTGCTTTGTTGTAGGCTGCTGCAATTTATCAGTAGGGGGAGATGCAAGGGTGCTTATATCCACAGTATTTAAAAATTTTAATTTTATTTTTAAAACTTGATCATTTGTAAGAAACTATAACACATGAGAAGACAATTTTCTTCAGGGGAGGGAGGAATCTGTCTCTGTGGGGTTTTTTTCTATCACAGCCACAATGAAGGGACATCCCTCAGACACATATGTACATATTGCTTTTAGTGAAATGCCACGAATAAGAAAGGAGAATTTAATAGAATTGGAAAGTAATGAGTTTCCTTTTGGAAAAGCAGAAGCATCTTTTTTGGCCAAGAAATAAGTTATTTTAAAAAGTTGATGGGGTGAGACAGAAGGAGATATGTTGGCTCTTTAAAGCTTCTGACAAAGACATTTAAACAAAAAAAATTTGAATATTTAGACAAAGATACATAGACATTGGCTGATCCCCTGGAAGGAGGACTGAGCCAGCTGCTTGTGCGGCATTTCATGGCTCTGGAGTGGGTAGGGTGGGTCCAGGGCAGAAAGGAAAAGCTTTTGGTGTTGGAGGCAGCATAGGGACGGACTGGTCACACTGGTGGCCTGAACTGGCCTCCCTGTCATCACCCCAGCACTCAGGCCAGCAGCCTGCCAAGCTGACAGGCTCAGGAAACTGCACATTAATTGCAGTAAGTGGACTTAAGCTCTGTAAATATTTGGTTTCACGAATGCCTGTGCTAAGAGCTAACTTGGAAATACGTGTTCCATTCTGGTTTGATAAAATGACCTGGAGCTGACATTTGAAGCATTTTGGGCAGGGGGTGCTGCATCTGCAGCACAACAGAGACATCACTTGCAAAATAAAGCATTTAATGGAGACTAATCTACACAATCTCATTTACTTTTAGTGATAACTAACCTACCATATAAAATGCAGGGTTTATTTCTGCTGCCCAAAAATTCCTTGTCTCCTTGCAGAAAGATGATCTCATTTCTCTGTTCAGGCACAACACCATCATCATCAATGGTTGTTGAGGCAGAAGCATATAAAATGCAGGGCTTGAATTCATGCTTCAGTAGTCTGGGGTAATCATGCCAGATTTCTCTTTCTTCAGCAGAGTGAAATAACCCCTGCTGGTACGCATCAGTTGGGAATGGCTTGATGCAACAAGGTGGAAGCGGCAGTAGGGAGTGCCTGCTGGGACTCAATTACACCTCCCTGGTTCTCACACCTTAAATTACAGGCAGGGTCATGTTAACCAAAAATCCTAAGACAAATTGTTGAAATGCTTTTGGTATTCTCTGCCTCCCCTCTGTACACTCACAGATGTAATAACTACAACACCTATAGCTGCCTCCTACCAGCTGAAAGCTCTCCCATGCTAAAGGCCAGAGACATTTCGCAGAGGGGCCTGTGCAGCCCCATGAGTGTTGCTGAAACTCCTGTGCATCTCTGGGCACTGATGGTATGAAACGAATGGGAGCTTTTGATGTCTGAGCATAAACCAGGACACAAATCCTTGGTTAGCCACATTCCTGCCCTTCTGTGTCACTGCAAATGCAGTGGGAGGGAGAGTGGATCTCCTGCAGTACAGAGCTCGCTGCACACAGGGGCTGGTGTGTGGAAAGTGTTAAGCTAATTCTATATCTAGAACTGCCACCCAGACATCCCAGACTCTCATTTATTCACAGAGAACAGCCCCACAATAACAAAAATGTACTCACAGGAGTACAGTGTTGGCCACCAGACTTGCAGGAGAGGTTTCACACAGTGGTAACCATACCAACCAACAAATTAGCAGAACCAAGTCAGAGAACTAAAACTACTTCAAGAGTACTGCTAAGCACAGACAGCAGCTCACAGCTGGGTGTAAAGTGTGACAGATGTGGAGAGACATAAAAAAGGTTAAGTAACATCACATCTTTAATTACAGGAGATTTGTATACATCACTGTCACCTGTTCTTTTAGGGGAAAAAAAATCACTAGAATTATTTCTGTAGGACAAAAAAAAATCCTGGCAGGAATTTTCCTTGAGCAAGGAGCCTTGGGCTCTTGATGGGGAAATGTAAACTGGTATTACCTACCCATGGCTATCTCTATGCAGTTAATTAGCAATTAAAATGTGCATCCAACAGCTCCAGCAACAGCTCTGTGGAGCAAAGGCCCTGCACAGCCTTACTGTGCCAGAGTGCCCATGAATGCTACCGGATCACAGGTGGGAAGAGCAAGAGAGGGAACCGCTTGATAGAGCAACAAAAGTGAGATCTGATGTTTCAGACCATTATTAATTAGATCTGCATATTAAGATGAGCCCCTTCTGTCCTGGGTCAAGACCCATTTGGCTCAGGACACACTGGGGTTTCTTGAAAGAACAAGGGGCAGTTCTGAGCACAGGACCAAACCCACCATCCCCTGACATCAGGATGTGCTCTCCCAACAGAGTTCCTGAAGCTGCCATGGTCTGTTCCCTGCCAGGGGCTCAACCAGCAAGCACCTCACAGGGCAAATCCCGGGGAAACCTCGGGGTGGTGAACTCAGACAGGACTGAAATAAAATCAGTCCCCTCCAAGTTCATATTCAAGAGTACAGAACTATCCCCACTGGCTGTAGGGGTTTCTGTCTAAAGCAGAAAGTACACAGTTGTTCTGTATACAGCTGAAAGTATTTGCTGATTAATTATTTTTAGTATATTCAATTGATCAATCAAGTGTAACATTTCCTTGTTTTGTATCTATGTCTGAGTTTTACTCTCACCAGGACACAGAAATTAAAAGAGCCTGCTTCAGCTCAGAACTTCCTGAGCTCTACAGCTGAAGTCCCTCTCCTTGTTTTCAGTGTATATTCAGTTTATCTATGGGAAGGAGTTAAATTTTCAGCAATAATTTTTGTTTTGTATTTTTCACTAGGCCTTCCTGCTGCTGTGAAAAGGAACACTGTCAAAACCAGTTCATTTTCCTTTTGCTGAAAGGCTATGGATGACAGTTCACTGCCGTTTTCTATTTGGTGCATCATTATTCAAATGTCTTTTTCTATGATTTTTTCCATATATACTGCAGACAACAGTTCTTAGGTGTATAAGCTTATCTGCACCAACATATTTTATATGACATTAATTGACAGATATTGCTGGGAGATTGGGGTGGATGAGCACATACCCTTAGCTTTTAGAATCATTATGTACATATATTGCAAATATTACTGGGGGAAAGAAATTGAAAAAAATTAACCTTCACTTCATAACCTGCAGGATCACATGTAGGAGGATGAAAGGACATGTCAAAGCTTATGTGTTGGTGTCCTTTTGCAAGGCAATAAATTCAACTTATAGATGTATTAAAGTGTGTTTGAAAGGTTTTATTTGTTCCCATGGCTACCCAAAGAAATACTAACGCCTTGAGCAGAAAATGCTGGCAGCAGAAGCCATCCCCTAATGATAAGGACTGTCTTCAGGAATAGATTATCATGCATCATTAACAGTCATGCCTCTCGATAAATAAGTTATGAAGTTTTATAATTTATTTCCTCTGTTCATAGCAAACCAGTTTAATACATGCTGAATTACTGACATGTCTCTTTTAACTTTATTTATTTATTTATTTTAACTTTTAACACTTTCAGGACAGATGAGTATCTCCATCCTGATATTTATTTGTTAACTTTTTAATACCCTTAACCTTACAATTTCTAACTTGAATTTCAATTTCAGCTCACTCTTTTGCAGCAATAGCCATGATATGCTCTGGTCTTTTGCACTGGAATATTTGGACGAGGCCTGTCCTGAGCTCCCAGTTTCTGTGCCTAGTATTTCATGCCTTCAGAGAATTCACCTTTAGACTACTGTGAATACTTCTAGTGTCTAATAAATAGTAAAAATTAGAGCTTTTTGAAAAAGCTGAATTAACTCAAGCCTATGAATTCTCTCCATCCTTGTTATTCAAGGGAATATTTAGGAAAAAATCTCCACAATCAGCTTCCATGCAGAAATTACAATATTTACCACATGCAGACACATTGTTCCTATTCATTTACACTACTGATATTAAAAATATGAACTCTGTTTTTAAGAATGTCACCTTCTGCAGGCAAGACTGACATGGACCACCAGGAAATACTCACCTTCAGAAAGAGCTAGATGTAAAACAAAAGATCTGCCAAATCATCATTGTCATCCATTTCACAGTATCTAAAGACATCAAACATGCAGTGCACAAGAGGCAGTACAGAAATACAAAGGGGCAGATGGTCACAGAGTAACAAAGGGGTGCAAAGAGAAGAACTAAATATTTTAAAACCACAAACAGATCGAAAACAGCAAACAGATTTAAATGTACACAGCATAACCTGATATAAAGGAAGTAACACTTCCATACAGAAAAGGTATTAGGCATTCAGATTCCACTTTCAAAATCTGTATGCAAAGCCATGCTTTTCAAGTAAGTCGGCATAATTTTTGCATTCCTGACATTTGATTGGTTTAGTAAAATTTAACTTTATCTGTAGATTTATCATAAACCAAGATTCATGTTATAGTTTGAAGAGTATAAAACATTAAAGCTAATAACTTTTAAATAAAATTTATGTATTGCATATTCAATGCTTGGCTCAGAATGAAAAATATCTTTCTACTAAGAAACACAAAAGCAATCCATTGGATTTTACTAGTTCATCAATTTCATCCATAAAATTTAGACTAGACTAGTAGGTCTAAACAGAAAGTATGGGGAAAATTATTGATATACAGCTGTCATATACTGATCAAAATAATTCAGGACAAGAGGATTCCACACTGGCCCTGGTCGGTCAGAGTCTCAAACAAGGATGCCAGGATGTTCCCTTCACTTCTGCACCAAACTCCAGTTTCTATGATGGGTGTCTTTTAGGAGTATTCACTTTGACTTTCTCCTTGCACTTGCAATGTCACCCCTTGGTGATATTTATGTATCACGTGTCTCAGCTCTCTAGTGCCATTTTCTTCAGAAAGAAAACAAAAAGTGGGAGTTTTAGGAAGGCTCTTTCATGTATTTAGGGCAAACACGGATTCAGACAATTCATCAAGCACCCTGAGCATTCAATTGACCCTGGCTGACACTATGGCAGAAAAATAAATTTAGCAATTAATGGCTTGATGAATTTAAGGAGAGTTCACATCCCACTTGTCACTGCCATTTCTGTGCACTGAAAATCCAAGGGAAGCCAGCAAGGGTTCTGAGGAGCATCAGAGCTCTGTGGATCACACAAAACTTAGAAATCAGTGATGATTTCTTGTCTGCAGAAAGGAACCCAAGGACAAGGGGACACCTCTCTCCTCTACTGGACTGGCAGCTGAAAAACTACTCCATTTTCCAACAAACACGTGTATCATAATGTTGCAAACCTCATATAGTATTTTAAATGCATTAAATCAAATGTTAAGCTGATTCACAAGAGTATCTCTAAATTTCCATTACTTCAGGAAAAGAAATTAACATGTGCAACAAAACATCAAATTTGGCATCACTTTCCCTGTAATTTTTTTTTTTTAACAGAAAAATTTGAAACTGATAACAGTTCAACTCATGGGAGGAAAAATAGGAATATTTATGATCTGTTACCAGACACCTTCAGAGGACAGGAAGAAAACTAATTGGTGCTTATGATGTTCTTAAGGGCCAGAGAAGGAAGTGTGAGAGCCTAATCCTCTAATGACTTCAGTGGAAAGTCCAGTCACACAGCACCGTTAGGTAACAGCATCAGAAGAAGAAATAAATTACACTCTAACTACCCTCATTTATCTGTCCTTTTCTTATTTCACTTTCCAGCGCGGCTGAAGGCTGAGCCCTTGGTTTTGGAACAATTTACACATTTGTCCTTGGATAAAACAAAGCTGATACGACTGTAGAAAATCAGAATTTACAAGATAGGTCTTGGAAGGAAGAGATTACATCTAAGAATCATCAGTGTGGTTTTAGAGCTACCATTTTGCTTTTAAACATTTGCTTTGTAAAGCAAGTCTGACAGAAAGGTAGAACTGCACTTTCCCTAGATTCCCATGTGCAACAGTAACCTATCACAGATAAATGATTAAAGATTTTAAAAAGCACATTGTAAAACCACTCATCAGATAAAAGAGCTCTTGTAACAAAGTTACATCAACACCTGGAAATTTTGTTCGCTTATCTGATTTCCAGGAATATAATAATGCCTTATCATTTCTTTCCAATACAATGGATACAATGTGGTAAAACCACGAATAGGGCTGCACACGCTGTCAGCATCCTGGTGCCACCATCGGCTGCAATGTCAGGCTGCTTTCCATGCAAGAGAAATTTTTCTCTTGGCTAATAAAGATGGCACAACTTGCCTGAGGCTGCCAGTACAATATTGTTTGCTGTATAACTAAAAACTGATGCATACAACCACAATAATTTTCTTTTCAGCATTCAAATGCTAGCTGGATCTTTTATGTATTTATCAAAAAATACCTTTACCATAAACTGGAGTTTCCCAAGGTCCAGTGTGTTAGAAACCAGGAAATGGCAAAGGAAATAGGGTTGGAACTTCAAGTAAGGGGGCTTTTTAAAAAGAAAACATGGCAAACTCTTGCCATAAACTACAGTTTTAAAGCACATTATACAGCTAAAACTGACATGGGTTCAGTTCTTGGCTGGAGCCTGGAGTGCACAAAGCAACAAAAAGCTGTGACAACCTCCCACTGACAACTACATTAAATTGATAGTTTATGATTGATAAATACATCAGTTCCTGGTGCAGGTTGTCACAGCAGCTCACAGCTCTACAGCCCAGGAACCACTGAACACTGTGCCAGGGTAGTGCAGCCACACTCTCTGTGAGACAAATCTTGAAGCACTTACTAAAAATATTTTGCCATATTTTGAGCAAAATATGTGACTGATAAACATGAATAACACTCCAATTATTTTATGACCATTTGAAGAAAAGCAAAGGTTGGTCTTTCAGAAAAAGTCACTTGTATGTAACAGGGGAGAATATTTGTACGGGTGCACCACCCATCTCTTTTTCCCTGCAGGAATATTGTAGGATAAGGAGATTAGTGCCTCATTTAATGTATATTTTTGGCAAGCATGGTGAATGTGATATCAAGACAGATACAGGCACTCGAATCACACAGTTCAGTCCAAAGAGCAAACACTGTAGGATGACATAAGAATCTCAAGTGCATGCAAAAAAGCCATTGCTGAGAAGCTGGAGGAGATGCAGAGGCCATCTTACAAGTAGCAGTAGCATACACAATGTTAACTCAACTGCTTACCCACTAAGTACACCAAGAACCAGGTTAAGTACGAAAAATGAGCCAAGGATGATAAGACTAACAAAATAGATCCATGGCCACTCACATCCTATTGCATCATTTACCTGTAAAACGCAAGGAAATAAGTTATGGTTCAGTCATTCATTAAACAGCAGAGTCCCTTTTGCAGCTGCCAGATCACGTAGGTTCAACACAAAGCTTATGGCTTAGCCAGATCTTTAAAAAGCGAATGAACAATTGTTTAAATTTACTTACCCAAATTTTGTTGTAGATGTGATGCCTTAGAGGATTAATTGAAATAACATCTAACGGAGCGCATGGGAATTGTTAGTGTTTTTTATAACTTTGCCAAAAGGACGTGAAGAATATGTATTGATAGGTGTAAACTCCAATTTGGTGATTGGATGTTATTTGTATGAGAGCTACAAGAAAACTTTTTGTGTTCTAATTAGAGGAGAAGGAAATAGAGGTTTCTTAAAAGATGTCATCCCACTTGAAGTCTCACCTGTATGGGATAACCTGTGTGTTCATGGCAACTGAATTCAGGACTCTGCCTTCATGATGAAAAAGGTGTATGCTTACCCGCTCAATACACCAAGAACAAGATTTAGTACGAAAAATGACCCAAAGATGACGAGACTGACAAAATACACCCATGGCAATTCAAATCCCATTGCATCATTCATCTGCAAGAAATAAGATGATCTTATAGAGTAGATCACTATATTAACAGCAATGAAGAGTCAGAGAAAGGAGAACTTGATCATTCAGGTTAGGAAACATTCTATGCATTCCTTCAGACATCAAAGAAGAACAATGAGAGCAAGAAGGCACTGGCCACATTCACTTTGCATTTCTAACGCATATCCTAAAACAAAATGCTGAATGAACAGAACATTTGGATCAGAAATATTATCAAACACGAATGGAGCACAGCAACAGTTCTGTTCTTTAACACTGAGAACATGAACTAAATTTCAGATCTCCAATTAACTGAAATACTGGAATTTTTGTTTCCTACATCATATCATATTCATATCTACATGAATGATCATTTAAGAAAATAAACAGCGATGTGTATCTCAACTGTACAAGTAGCATTACTTTTTGTAACATGGAATTCCCACAGTTTTCTTCCTGAAATACAGCAGTCAAATGCAGTCAAACATTTTAAATCAGTTCAAAAGAAATATATGTGAATGAATCTGTGTAAAATCGTGAATACAATTTTAGGAAAATAAAAAATTGAAAACCGAATTTAGAAACACAACGGAAACATGGAAATATGGAAACATTCCAGGAAACTTTCCAAACAGAAATTATATCCAGATCCAAGGTTGAATGAAATTTAAAAAGTTGTTGCTGATTAATTTTCTTTAAAGTGAGGTTAAAGTAACTGAGCTTTCAAAATGCTCTTTGTAGACTCACACAAGGCTTTCCAAAAAGAACTCTTCCACTTGCTATTCTTAGCCAGCTCCACATACCTATTAAAAGATGGACTTGTGAAATACACCTATGGAGATCTACAAAGGCCTAGTCACAAAATCAGATACTTTAAAATAGGGAAATTTGGGTTTGTGTGCAAAAGACATTTTGATGAGTCACAAAAATAATTCTGCCGTGAAGCTTCTTGGAAATGGCTCTTCTTGAAGCAGAATTATTCCTGCTTTTTTGTTCATACTGACAAGTTTGCATTAGACTCTTCTTAAGATGTTTCATAGCCATGAAAATTCAGCAGACAATAAAATTACATATGGTACTGGAGGACAAATTAGTTGCAAATCTGTTTTCTCCTTTGCAAATGCCTTTGTGTTTGTTGTATCTGAAATTTGTGATTAGGCTTGGAGCTCTATTGCAGTCAAGCTTGACTCCTCTCTTTAACATCTCTATTGGAATAAACCTACAAACATTTTTCAAAACTACTTCTTTTATTTTTTTCCCTCTGTCTTTTAATTAAATATCATAATCTCAGTTTCTGCAAGGGGGCCCTATGGATGGTTAGATAGAAGCATTAAGTCTTTGCAGGTTAAGGCCAGGCACTTCTCGTCAGTGGTGATCTGTAACAGCAGCAGTTTATACTCACTAAAGTAAACCAA
>VYZT01032072.1:24571-57935 GCA_013400735.1 Pomatostomus ruficeps | reverse complement strand
ACCGGCCGCTCCTCAGGGGTGCTTCTTCCCCTCAACACCGGCCGACCCTTCACCAGGACACCGGCCGCCTCTCACAGCCGCTGCTTCCCCCCGGCACCGGCCGCTCCTCAAGGCGTTGATGGCCCCCGGCACCGTCCGCCTCTCACAGCCGCTCGTTCCCCTTAACCCCGGCCGCTCCTCACGGCCCTCCTTCCCCTCGGCACCTGCCGGCCCTTCCCCTCGGCACCGGCTGCTCCTCAGGTGCGCTCCTTTCCCTCGCGACCTGCCGTCCCGNTCCCTCGGCACCTGCCGACCCTTCCCCTCGGCACCGGCCGCTCGTTCCCCTGGCCCCGGCCGCCCCTCACGGCCGCCCCTTCCCCTCGGCGCCGCCTGAAGCAGGGAAGGAGCTACGGACAAACACAGGGCCCGCTCGGCACAGCGCAAACGAGGCTTTATTTGGGAATTCGTATGAAACAAGTGCAAAATTTAACTTGTGCTGTTCGTATGGCACAGATGTTGAAGGATCGCGGCAATATCCCCATTTTCACACTGATACAAAAATAATATAAAACGACCCCTTGTCTCCACCTATTCGGTATAAATTAGGTTCTACTACATCAGGGAGCGCTGCTTGTGTGTCCCTACAGCCAAACAGAAACAGGGATCGAGGCCAATTCTTTATTCCATGTGCAAAAGTTATTCCTCACTACAGGGGAAAAAAGGAGTAACACTTCTAATCCTGCATTCTTCCTTAACGTTAAATATAAATATCAGTGTGGCTTCTGAAAGCTTAAAGTAGTAACTCTCCAGGCAGAACCCAGAATGAACAAATAACATTTCCAGTGCAATTTTAAATATGGCCAAAAAAGAGCACATTGCATTGGTGTGTATAAATTTACACTTCATAATCATCCCAGAATACAAATTGAAAACAGACATTGCTTCTATTGCATTGTTGAATGGTTCCCAAAGTGCACAAGATGCAGCTGGGTTAAGTATGTGATTAGTAATGGATGTTTAATATAATTAAAAGTCTTTCAGATAAGTTAAAAGTAACCGTTGAAGAAAATAAAGAGACTCAAAAAAAAAATGCCTACGTGGGTTTCAGAACAAGCAATAACAACTTTTTTTTTTAAGAATAAAATTAATTTACAACATTAGTTTATCAAGAAAAATGTACATTTTATATCTATATATTTTACAAGATGCTCCAGATCTGCTATGTCGTTCTATGGGAGGTATGTTTTACAGAATTATTTGGCTGCATTATAAGGCAATCAGTGAAAACCACTTTGTTCCACAAGAAACCATTCATAGGCAAGATCCAATCACACAGTTATTTGCAGACAATTCCAAACATCTCTGCTGACAGCAGCCAAACTATAATGCACCATCTTTATTAAAATGTAAAGAAATGTGCTTAAAAGAGAAAGGCGTAAACTTGTATCCTCCACCGGAGTAGAATTTGTTCTGAAATTCCACCCTGAAACGAGACAAAAAACCAGAATCTGTAGATGAATCCAAAATGAGTTATCAAGGGACAAAACTGCAACACAAGAGGCTGAACAAAACCAACCTCTGTTGTCCTGAGTTTTGCAGTTTCTCAATGTTTCTCTTTGCTGCAGTACTTTCTCACGCATGCTGCTGTAAACATGGCCATGGTTTTGCTAGCTATTCATGTTTTTGCTAACTGTCCATGTTTTGCTAACTGTCCTTGTTGTTTTCATTCCATTCTCCTAGGTGGAGACTTGTGATAGATTGATGCTTTGACCAGTGTGATTGAGAGGTGGTAATTTCTACCTCCAATCCACGGTGATTTCTAAGAACATATAAATAAAGGTCAGAGGGTTCTGCCCTCTCTCTTTTTGCCCTCTCTCTTTGGCCTCTCATTTTGGCTCTCTCATTTGGCTCTCCTTTTTGGCTCCTCGGCTACGTGTGTTTGTGTCCATATAGTACAGGGAACATCCACAAACCTCAATCCTCTCACTTATTTTCTGTGCAGCTATTTCACCCTCCCATCGCAGTCCCAGGCTAATTTCGCATTTCTCAGGAGACCCACGCGCACTGAACTCGGCAGGAATGGCTCATTTCTTACTTGTGGCTTGCTAATTTGGTTCTGAGTGAGGGGTAGTTAATTGTTTTGCAAACATGCAATAGCATGAGGACAATCTGTCATGCTCTTAGCTCTGTAAATTCCATCAGGTTTCAAGCTAAACGTGCCCTGAATCCACTCTAAAGTGCAGAGCTTGTGAAATTAAGACTAAAAAAGGATTAAAATACTTAAGGGTTGGCAGCTCCACTCACTAAATACACGTTCTGTTAAACCAAATAAATGGACTGAGACTGTACAGTGAGATAACCAGACCGCAATTAAAAATACTTATTTAAGTTAATGATTTTCTTCATTATGAAAAGCTGCAATACTACAAATCAAATGTGTTTATATTTTGTGGATTTAATTGAAGTTAAAATGCAGAACAAGCCAATATAATATTTGAATCTACTGAAAATTTTTCAGAGGAACAATTAAATCCAACTAACAAGCCATTTATTTAACATGATTAAATAAATCTATTGCAGTAGCAATGAGGCTGTTGAATTTTACACTTCCCTTTTCCAATAAGACACCTACAATTTTGCAATAAAAATTCCTCTTAAGCAAGCCATGTAAAGTGGTAGAGAGAACAAAAAAGAACGTACCAGTGAAGTCGTATAGCATGGAGGAAAGCAGAAAGCCCCTCCATGACCAGCAGAATAAAAACCGTCAGCACGGCAAAGAACGCCAGCACAGGGATTAGCAGCAGGACACCGTACTTGGTGTCCACACGGAGACCCACTCGCATCACCATCTGCCACAGAACTTCTGATAACTCTGATAAAAAACAAAAAATCGTCACAGTTAGTGTTGATGCTGAGGACATTCACCCGCTGAGCCACTCTGAGCTGTTCATTTCACCAGTGTAAGAACACGGGAATTATAAGCAATCCCCCACCCCAGAGAGCTGCCCCCATCCCCTTAAATGTTTAAAGATCATTTCAGTGTCCAAACCAGATCTACTGAGAGCAGCATTTTATATAAAGCCACAATTTTAATTTGGAGGCTTCCACAGATCATGATTAATTAAATAGGGATTTTTTTTTAAATTAAGAAAAAGTGTATTTCATAGTAGTACCACTGGAACAGGCCAGCCTCCCTCTAACAGCATTAAAAATACAGATGCGGGGGGGAAAAAAACCCACAAAAATATTTAAAAAACCACCCTCACTTACGTGCGTGGGCAAGACTCAATGCCCAGAGTCTCAGGTACGAGGCAGTGTTGGAGATGCAGCCCAGGCAGTACTCAATGGTATGAATCGCTTGATTCATAAAAACATCTGCAAAATTCAGCTAAAAATGAAAATACATTTGTATCAATTTAAACAACATAAAGGAAGACGTGAGGGAACAAAACCATTCATCTGCAAATCTTCATTACATGGGAGAAAATTTATAATAAATAAATTGATAATAAAGTGATTTCATATCAAGTAAAAAAAAGTGTGCCACGTAAAAGAAGCCTAATACAGAGATAACATTAAAAACAAATCAGATGCTACTGTTTTCCACTATTCCTCTGCTGACAGATAAAAATGAATGCAATTTATGTTTTCCACTAGGAATATGATCTAATACTCGAAAATTTTAAGTATTATAACCAGCTATGGTTCTAATTCCCATTCTACTGAGATTCTAAGTTTACAATGTCAGTTTTTGCGTCTTTAAAAGCAGGGTTAATTATCAGTAATGCTACTGATACAAAGATAACCACACGAATACTGTAAGTTATAAATATAAATACTTGTTGCTAACAAAGAGTTTCCAACCTGGTATTGCTGAAAATTTCAACACTTTGTGTAATACATTTTACTTAAGCAAATAATTCTTGTATTTTCTATACATACGAAGCAAGAGTCTACTACCTCAGTGAGGCATGAACTATACATATCAATTTTTTGTCTTGCCCAGACCTTTAAAAATTGGCCCAAACTAAGCAGCAGCAGTAGGTGGGGACTAGAAATGCTGCCCATGGCCCCCAACCCCATTAGCAATAATCCTCATCACAAGATGTAATTTGCAGACATAGAAAGACTTTCGTCCACGTGAAAAGCCAGGATTAATTAACAGGAAGCTGGCATCACCTCACCTCAAGTTTAAGAATCTATAAAATCAGACAAAACTCAGGATTTTTTATCCCACTTTTCAGTTTAAGAAAACCTGTACTCCTAGATGCAGAGTCTGATTTGCAAATAAAACACTCTATTTGTTCTCTGCTACAGATAGGTTGTGGTTTACTGTACCAGTCTAGAAATATCAGGAAATAATGATAAAATAGCAACAAATAACTATAAATAAACTGCATTTGGGTATCAGGGTCTTTGTAAAGGCTCAGCTGAGTTTCTTCAAACCTTCTCAGCACGCAGTGTACAGGTCATCTACTGATTGTCCACTTCTAATTTGCTTTTAGGGACAAGCAAACTAGAGATGAAGTGAAAACGTTACCTCCTCTGCATCCCCCTCTCTGTGCCCGCTGTCTGAATGGCTGCTGCCTTCCTCGACATCGTGACACGACAGCAGACAAAGTTCTTCTTCACTTTCTTTTCGGATAAGCTTGTAGCCGCTCTACAAAACAGAAACGTATTGTCTCTTCAAGCAGGCTGCCACTGACATTTTTTTAAATTTACTTAAACTAGTCGCAGGCAAAGGCAGAAAGATTTATAGGAACAAAGTACTGTTACGTAATTCAGTTCAAAACTTTCCAAACTGCGCAGAAACTGCAGTGATAGCACAAGGAGTACTGGGGTCAAACTGAAATTCAGGTCAGATATACCGAAGGAATTCTTCTCTCTGAGGGTGGGGAGGCCCTGGCACGGGGTGCCCAGAGCAGCTGTGGCTGCCCCTGGATCCCTGGCAGTGCCCAAGGCCAGGCTGGACGGGGCTGGGAGCACCCTGGGACAGTGGGAGGTGTCCCTGCCGTGGCAGGGGTGGAACTGGATGATCTTTAAGGTCTCCTCCAGCCCAACCCATGCTGTGAAATACCCAGCAAGGACATCACTCTGTGCAACACAGCACCAGCTGAATCCTCCTGCTCTGAGGAAACGTGTGAGGCTCTTTCAGTACTCACCCTGTACATCCTTATGCCTCGGCCTCCGCTGTGCAACCAATATAAATAAAGTGGTTTACCAAGCAGCATAACAGGAACACAAAGAAAAGCAACACTGAGCAGAAACTTCTGCAGAGGAACCTGTTTGGGGGGGAGGAAAATTAATTAGATCACAAAATCCAAAGTAAGAAAAGCCATCCCCATTTCCTTTAAAGTATTATCTGCACACAGGATCTCCAAAAGCTTGGGAGAACTCACCTGGCCACTGAAGAAGCCCTTTGTTTCACCACTGGGAAACAGGAACATGTTAATAAATTGTATCAGAATACTGGGGGCAGATGTCGAGTCCTGGGCAGAGTACGCCAACCATTTAAAGATGATCATGAACACCAGGTAGCCAAATATGCACAGCATGAATAGAAGTTCGGGAATGAAAACCAAATAAATATTATATGTCTTCTTGAAATGCCTGAAAGATAGAAATGGGGGAAAAAATTAAGAATAATTCTTACAAAGGAAAATCAACATGGCGTAAATATTATTACAATAAAACAAAGCACTTTTAAAGAGCAAGACTGAGATTACAATCCAGAACTGATTTCTTTTTATTCAGTGAAAATTTATCAGGTATTTCAGTAGAAATAAAAACTGTAAGAGGCATGCATCTTTATTTACCAACAAGTGAATAAAATTATTAATTTAAGTCTTGGAATCTTTTAGTATAATACTGAACCATCATCTTAGATATGTGAAGGAAGACCTCGCCATTATTGTCTTTTTTAAGAGCAGTTTTCATAATTATTCTTATTCTGTAATCAAGAATACGAGAATCTTACAGTTAATTTTAATTAATTAATTTAATTAATTTTAATTAATCTTACAGTTAATCTGACAGTTAATCTTACGAGATTAACTGTTATAATTCCAGACTTGGCAAAAAATACAATATCAGTATTATTTTAACTGCTTGTACTTACAAGTGGTTAAACAGCCCCAGTATAACTCCGAAAGTCATGTGAGTCACTCCGAAGATCACAGACATCTTCATTTTGAATGAATTTAAAAATGTGAGACGGTTGCTTGCCAAATTCCATATCTGAGGAAGAAAACACCAAACCATTGAAGAACACCATAACAGAAGGAATAAATCAGTACCTTTTTTCTGCTGGAGACCAGAATTCTACCTCAAATGGAGGGCACAACTGAAATTTGAGTTTTGTGAAAATAGTTCAATCTTTGACTTGGCAGAAGAAAAGGTCTTGTTGAAAGGAGAATGCAAACAAATGTGGTTTTTTCATAGTAAGATTTATCTTACTTAGACACATATCAAAATGTAATGTACAAAGAACTGATCATTGCAAGGGGAAAATTAAAAAGGATAAAACTAACCGGATCAATTCCAAAGGGATAAGCTCCATTGTACACACCAGACACATTGGGATCCAGGGTTAAATATCGATTAGACTTCAGATCCTCAAGGCTGCAGGGAGAGAAAAACACACTCAGATCTGACACTTTAAACAATCACAACAAATTCTTTCAGTTCTGCAGGACACTGCTCCTGCTTCCCTTCACCTGACTCACCCACTGTCACACTTTAAAAGAGTAAAAGGATTTCTAAGCACAAAGGTACAAACAACAGCAAAAAACCCCACCTGAAACCTCACAGTCTGGGCTTAATTCACACTGACTATCCTTCAGAAGAAAGTTTATGGATTTTATTCCACATTCCCCAAGAACTGAAAGTTTCGTTTTCCAAGTTCACAATTTGCTTTTGCATAAAATTCACTGTCAAACGCCCAAAGAGTAATTGCCACCTTTTTTCCCCTTTTGCATTTGGGGAAGTTTCCACTTCATTTTCATATAGTTTTTAAATATGACAGCGCACACAACCCGTCCACATTTTAAGCAAAGCCAGTGGTCCTGACTATTTTCAGCCACATCCTGTTTTGTAAGGCACCATGAGATGCAAGCTGTGAACGTTTAAATACCAAAGGGCCACGACACCTGAAATCAGTGAGGTTATCCCACTCTGAGAAAAAATTATTTTGACAATTCACACAGACTACTTTTTTCCTTTTTTTTTTACTATCAAGAAAGCTGTGCAGAGAGCAATGATGCCAGGTAATTAATTTACTTCACTAATAGCTGATTTCTTTTAGTAGAGGCTAATGACGCTCAGCTATTCATTCCAGAAGCGTGACCTAGCACAAATTCCTCCAAAACAAGACCTGGGTTTTCTATTCCTCTGAAAATCTTTATATATGCACACACACACACACCTGGAAAATACATTAAATGGAGACAAACTAAAGCATCACTGTGAAGACAAAAGATGTAAAAAATGCGAAGAGGATACTTGAAACACGTGACCAGAAGGGTTAAGCTGCTGCAGGAAGTAGATCTCTGGGTTAAGGGTACAGCAAACACGCTACTCACCTCCAAACCTTCTGTTCAAACATGGCTGAAACGCTCCATCCAGATCCAAATATATTTATTGACTTGGAGAAACAGTCATTATAGATCAGCCCAGTGTATATAGAGAACAGCCCCATCAACAGGATCACGTATCGGCCTTCAAACAACATTTTCATTATCTGTCAGTATTGGGAAAAAAAATAAAAAATAGAGAATATCATTTGTTATATGAGCAATGGTTAGCTAGACGTTTCTAAGAGAAACACATCTTTGGACACATAAATACTTCTAAAAATTAAATTTTTTTTGTGAAGAGTCATTAAGGAATATAAACTCCCATGACACACACTGGGACTTTTCTCACTGGCATCCTTACAGTAAGGCAGTGTCTTTCTAAGCCATTTCCGTCCTGGGGCTACTTTACAAGAAATTACACATTTGGAGCCATTCTTAATTGAACATAATTCTAATGAGAGATGCAGGTGTTCCTGCATTCCAACCCGTATGATTAAAACATTAGCTAAAGTGAAGTTTAATAAATTTCAAACTGCAGCTCTTTTTAGAAACAATAAAAAGTAGAATTTGAAAAATCATTTTATCTTCACGTTGTCACAGTAATGACATTCTGTACAACACATCACTGAGTGGCCCTGGCAGAAGGAAAGACAAGCTTAAAAAATATCAATTAATTTTTGTAAGTCTTTCATTACAACGTGATTATTTCTGCTCTTTCAAGGAAAGTGAATAGTTTAAGATATTAATCTCAAGGAATACGGGGGTTTAAACACAGAAAATCCTAAAAGAATGGAAAAACCTTAATTAAATACATATGAAAACAATAGTACTTTTCAGAAATACATTGGCTGTTCAAGCGACCTGGCTGGATGGGAAGTAAATAATTTGTAATTTTATTTACCTCATCTTGTGCTCTTTTTAACCTGGGGTGGTTTTCATACAGTATGGTCAGCAGTGCAAACAGGAACATGAGCAGCCCGTGGCCGAAGTCTCCGAACATAACAGCGAACAGGAAGGGGAAGGTGATGATGGTGTAGAGAGCTGCAAGGGCAACACCACAGAGCTCAGGCACAGCACAACGGGAGATGTTCTGTCTGCACCATCCCCAGCAATCCCACACTGAAATCCCTCAAAGTTTTTAAGTTGAAAGACATTTCATCCCCTGTCCATTGGCCTTTTCCCCCACACTGTAAATTTAACTCAGTTTAAAGCTTGTTTACTGTGTATCCCGTGTTTATTGTGTATCCCTTGTTTCTTGTGTATCCCTTAGCAATGACAACTCCACAGCTGAGCAGCAGCTGACAGTCCTGAGGATAATAATGTGAGCCCAGGAAATAAAACCCAACCAAACAGTTCCTCCTCTGTGGGCATTTCAGGTCTGCATTCTAAAGTACATTCTGCCTGTGCAGAATGACACAGTCCACACAGCCACAAGTAAATATTCAAGTGGGCTACACAAGCTGAACTTCTCAAGTGATGACCCCCACACCTCAGTAAGATCAATAACCATTACCAGTTTTACTTTTTTCTCCCTAAATATCTTCCTTACCCAACGTAGAACGTATAAAATAAATATTATACAGCAAGTACCCTCATCTTTAATGGTAAAATAACTCAGCAAAACCAAATCCCATCTTGCTGCTTGGAGTATTGTTTGTGCTTTGGATGAGCTGCTGGAATTTTAAAGCAGCCGCTCAGAAGCAGCATGACTGTCACCATTTGGCCTTTGCCAGTGTCCAGTGCAGCAGGGTGTTAAGGCAAACAGCAATGACAGCACAGCCACAGTCAGATTCCAGAAGGACCAACCTGGATTCACTTCCCCGTAGCTTCCAACTCCGTAAGCATCAACGATGTTCTGGAACCCTGAGGTGAATTTGTTGGTACGGATCAAAGTCGGAGGAGGTTGGGTTGTTGGGATGGTGTTCATGAACGAGGAGATTGTAGCTCCACTCTTCCTCTAATTACAGACAGAAGATAGATTTGTGTGAGTTCTCCATTCGTCTAATCAAAGTGAAAACATTTGCTCTATCAGCAGTTTCGTGATCCCAAAATACCACTGAATTAAGCCCCAAGTTTAACATTTATCCCTTTGTGCTCCCTCTAAAAACACATTATGTGCAATCTTCTAATTCTTACTTCCTATCAAGTATCAGATGAGACTCATCAGTCAATATTACAAAATAAAGATTTGCTGTTACAAATTCTCTCTTATAAAACAAAACCCAACATGAGGGAACTGGCACCCTCTGCATGACTGCAAACAGCACTGGGAGCCCAGCTGGACTCAGGTCGAATATGGAAGAAAAAAAATCCACCACATGCAACACTAAATAAAGGCTCATAAAAGAATTGTTTTATGCAGAAACCTAGATCTGTCTGTATCTACTTTTAGTCTATTGTTAATAAATATTTTCTTTTCTTATCTGCACAGTTAAATCAAGACAGAAGCTTCAACAGGTGACTTACTGAGCCTTCCTCCAGCGCGTGGCGCAAATTCTGGAGATCGGCCACGGGACACCAAACCTCAGCAATCAAACATTTATTTGTGACATCGAAACTGCACAGGTTGAGGACGTGGTAAATGGCTTTCATCTTCTTCACCTGGATAACCCAAGTATAGATGGATTCCGATGCTTTATACAAGACCTGGCGCAGGTATTCCTCGGTTTTATTCAGCACCTTTGTGTGAGAGAAAAACAAAGATCTCGCTGAGAATGTGGCAGGGGTTGTGCTGATCACAGAGAGAGCACCTTGTACACGTCCAGTGCTGGGCCATGTTTTTAGGAGGGCAAACAAATCCCTGCTGAAAACAGAAGGCAATGCCAAGTGCTGTGAGGTTCAACAGATAAATGCAACACGAGATCAGGGACACTGTCACATCAGCCCCAACGCCTGTTAGAAACACAGATTTAACACTGTGATTCACCAAATGATTTCCTATGGTGTAACAGCTCCAGCAGAAGGAAATCTGTTCCTTACTCACAGTTTCAAGATCCTGAATACGAGCGTTGAGTCCTTCGACCACCTCCTGGCGCTCCTCGGTGGTGTCTGGGTAGGGGTACACGTGACAGCGATAGCTGCAGGACACAGGTTTGTGTGAAGAGACCAAACTGCACCAAAATAAATCACCCAGCCCTCTGCCGAAACACATCACCCAGCCCTCTGCCAAAACACATCACCCAGCCCTCTGCCACAACACATCACCCAGCCCTCTGCCAGAACACAAACACATCGCCCAGCCCTCTGCCAGAACACAAACACATCGCCCAGCCCTCTGCCAGAACACCACTTAATAACCACGGAACAGATTCGGCTCAGAGGCAGCGTTTCGCCTGGGCTCACTGCAAGTGAAGTGACTCACATATTTATTTGTACACTGTGTAATTACAGAGCTGGATGCAATGAGGGAAGGAGCAAATTTAACTCCAAGAACCTTGTCTAGAAATCAACACAAGAAAGGGGTGCAGGGAAAACAAGCAACTAGAAAATAACCCAGGTATAAAGAAATTATAGATATTAATTTGACTTCTTACCAGTCACAAATCTTCTTCACTTTTTGGCCAATTTGTTCACCCCAATAGGACACTAAAAAAACAGCCCACTTTGTGGTTTCACCCTAAAAACCATAGAAAGTAAAGCTGATGAAGTTTATTTTAATCAGCAGCTCCACTGTGACACAATTATAGAGCTAAATAACAATGCTGAACACTTAGAAAAAGCTGTGTTAGTAGCATTAACCTTCCATCACTTTCCTGAAGATCAAAAATAAAATTCAACTGTGCCAGTATCTTTCTCTTTTTTTTTTTTAATATTAGAGAAAATCAGAAAAAGTTTCCAGGGAAAATCAGAGACATTATATTTTACTATCTCAGAATTCTTAGTAAGAAAAGAGTCTTTAAAAAAGGTAACAAATTAGAATCCAAGCAAAAAAACAACAAAAAAATGACAGATTAGGCTGCCATAATTGATGATTTACGAAAAATTAATGTTATAAGTTCAGAGAAAAAACTTCACAGCAAAGTAGCTGTACTCGACTCTTTCCTAACTGCTGAATGAACAAGTGAAGTGCCTGTTAAAAGGCAATGCACTGTTCAACCTGGTTAATAAATATCCAAGCAGCCATTTATGCCACGTCTTTTAAACAAGGTGGCCGACCATGAAGTCACCGCTATTCCACAATAAAGTTCTGCGTTCCTCAAGCTGAACTACAGCAAATTAATTGCCACTTCTACAACCTCGAATTTTAAAGTCTTACAGATTCTAATACTTAAAAATAGTTTTTCCTCCCAGGACACTGGGAAATCATTTCCATTTATTTCTTGCAGGCAGACCTGAGCAGCAATTCTTCCAAACCATACGAAAAGTACAAACAAAATAAATGATCATTACAATGTTTACTCACGGTATCTGGGTCTTCCAGAGCCTTGTCCAACTCTGCATAGGTAAGGAAGGGGTAACCTTTGCAAACTCTCCACAGCATTTTTTCAAATGCTTCAATTTTTGCTACGTGAACTAACCCAGAAATGAATCTATGGAAAAGGAAAAGTTTGAAATATAAGAGAAAATTTACAAGAAAAAAAAATTTTTCAATTCAGAGTACATCACCACAATAATTTAACAGCTGCCATGGCTAGGGAAGGAAGCATCACCCTGAAGAGGAAGTAGCTGGTACAGAAAACACCGGTTGGTGTGTAAAATTTTTATTTGCAAGATAAACAGACCAGAGACCTGAGCACACAACTAGAATTACATCTAACTGGTTATTTCTGTGAGATTATTTGCTTTTTCTTGTAAGACACCCTCTCATAACAATGCCACAGGCAGCAGCAGCCATTCAACACTTGGAAGGCAACACAATCAACGTTCCATTTACAACTGACACTGGCAGGTGATTAAAACACGGTGTGTTTATCACAGAAAAGGAGTTTAAACAGTAGAAGGAAGTATTGATTTAGAGATTTTCCTTTACACACGTCCTTGGTTTGATGGGAGCTCTGTGACAGCTTTTTTGGCCGCTGTCCTGTTTATCCCATCAAATAACCTGGGTTTGTTACATTGGGGCCAGACTCCTGTGCTGTCTAGAACTGCTTGGCACATCTGAAATCACCCCAGGCCATTTTTTAAGAGAACAATCCATTCTTCACAACCCCTCACCAAGCACTTTTCAAGCAGCTCACACCGTACCCACCCCAGCGAGGCGCTCAGTCTGTGCGTGCGGTTGTAATCCACCAACGGCTCGATCTCCACGGATGGAAATTCTTCAAAATTTGCATGTAAATGGGATTCATACTAGCAAATAAAAAAGAAAGAGCATTAATAGCTTTCAGGGGGAAAAAAACCCTCTCATTTCATTATTATTCTAAAGAAGAAAAGGTAATTAGGTAAATCGTTTAATTAAAAATACAAAACTCGTTTCCGTGTTCAATTCAGGCAACGGAGGGATCCTGGGATCCCAAGTGCACTGCTCGTAGCAATTACAGTCAGTGCTGCACAGTTAAACTGCAGATTTCTTAGCATGATTTATGCACCAAAATAACACAACTACACCTTCATCTGCAAACAATTCAATGGGAAAAATCACCAAGATCCTCAAAATCCAGGGCTGCATTTTGCCGCTGTCTGAGCAGAGCCTGGCACAAACAATAATGAACAACTCACGGGGCTGCAAGGCCTGACCAACTCATGCCCTGAACCACAACAAGTGCAACAAAAACACCACACAGCAACAACAACCCCTGTCAAACACCCCAAGCAGTACCTCAGGTGTCCTCCTGACAAAATTCTGTGTGATCTGTAACATGTACTTGTATTCCGTCAGTTCAAGCAGGTTTCTCCTCAACTTTTCTTTGTTTTTAGTTACTTCCCTCAGTTCTGTCTCCAGCTTCTGCAGCTGTTCCTAAGACACAGAGTAAAGACAAGACACAGGGTCGGTTACAGGATTTTGGGAAACAGAGTGGGATTCATTTCCAGCACAATTAATTTGACACAGCGATAGGAGTTTCCCATTTCTTAATTAACTAAAGCTCCACAGGTTTTATCCCTCAGTCTGCCAAAGATTGCTTTGTATTGAGCAGACTTGATCCTCCACTGGCATCTGTTCAGTCTGCTGCTCTGCCCCTCATTTGTGTCAGAATAATGCAGACCTGGAACTAGAACTGCAGACAGCACAGGGTGGAAGATACACATTTATTCTTTTAATAGAACTACAACAAACCAGAATGTTATTCAAAATTATACATGGGTTTTACAAGCTTCTGCATCAAACACAGCACCAGGAAAAGCATTCAGAGAAAACGTTTTGCTGCGTGACCAGCACCTGCAGAGCCCTGGGCAAGTAAAACTCCCACACACGTGGAAATTCTGGATGCACCAAGAGCCTCAGGTAAATCCCAAAGCAATAAACGAGGCTGAGGGACTGCACGTAAAGATAATTTGCCTGGAACAGTGTGCTGTGCCAATCCATCATGCACACCCCCTGAGTTTGCTTTGACCCCTTCACAGGAATTCTTGTGTTAATACCAAAACCTCACAGGCTTTGGAGTAACACTGGCAGCAAGGAATCAGACAAAAAGGAAAACAAATGCTTCTGCCACCCCGCCACGCCCCAATAACTTAAGCCATAAGTAATAAGACACAAATCATTAAGCTTGAAATTAAGTTGCAAGACTTTGGCAGCTGTTCAGTGGAAGTTACCTGGATTTCTAAAATGTGTTTCAGCAAGGGGGCAGGAGGAGCAACATCTCCTTCAGGAAGAGGAATATCTGCTTTTTTAATTTCTTGTACTAAATACCCTGGAGTGAGAAGAAAGACAGAATCAGAAAGGAAGCTGCATCGCCTACACTTCCTAGAGTGCTGCACAGTTGACCTTCAGCTGTTCTTGATGGTGCTGATCACTGCAGCATCAGGCCCTGGCTGCTTTACTCATTCATTTCAGCAACACCGCACACACGGAAGTCTTCAAAAAAGAAGAACTTGAAGAGTGGTGGGGATAAAAGACACAAACTATTCCTGCCTTGGAAGTCTGCAGAAGTAAGCAAACTTCAGAGGCCGCTCTTTCCCAACAAGCACTTTCTTTCTAAGAAGCTTTCACCATTTCACAGAACCTCTTTGTTGCTGCACAGTATCGTTTTCTGCTCATGGTGCAATCGTGCCACTTTCTGCCAGAAACAGACGTGCTGCACATTGAGCCACGTTTGGAATAAAAAGCGTTCAAGCAAAGCAGCTTAAGCAACCTTGACAACAAATGCAACTCACACGGGGCAGGGAGATTGCCAGAATAGCTGCTGGCGTGGTTTGGCATGACCAGCACGTGCTTCTGATGGGAGATTCCAATAAAATCCAAAGAAAGGAATCCTTCAACTGCAGCTTTTCCTCAGGATATACTGCAGACATCTGCATCTCGGCTGTAATGCTCTGCATGCCCTTCTCTATTCATTAAACAGCGTGGGAACACCATCGTGAATAACTTGGGGTGTTTTTGAGGGTGCTTGGAAGATCAACAGGGTTGAATTACACAACGTGAAAAAACAGGGAATGTCTTGCAGCCAAGGAAATACCCGCAGAAAGGCTTCCTTTCTCCCAGCAGAGGTTTAAGCAGCCAGTACTGAAATGGCCTCAACTATTTATCAGCAACACATTAGCAACTGTTCTTTACCTCTGAGCTTAAAAAAACCCCAAATTTGTATTTAGTGTAAGCAAATTTCACATCTCACAAAACAAAGAGAGGTCAGGGGTAAAACACCAGAAAAGCCTGCCCAGAGAGGCTGGGGAGTCTCCATATTCAAAATCCCACCAGACACAGTCCCAGACACCCTCTGGCTGCCCCTGCTTGAGCTGGAGGTTGATTAGGTGATCTCAAGAGCTCTGTAATACACTCAAAACTGATGCAATTGATGCAAAACAACAAATTAATGAATCTATTTGTATGTTCTGACCCCATTCAGCACTGCAGTCATCTCCAGCTCCAAAAATCTACATGAAGACTCTACATACGAGTGCATGGATGTGTATTTTTTTTTCATACCCATGAAAATTTTATCTGAATCTACAGCATTCAGATCACACGGGACTGGGAAGGTTAAAAAACCTGCAGCTGAAACCTTCACAGTAGTGCCACTCTAGTGATGCCACAGGTGAGAAAGGGCAGACATGAAAACAAAGCTCACCAAGTATTCTTTCCATTTCTTCACATTTCTTCACTTCATTCACGTATTTTCTCTGAAATACACTTACATTTGGGTTAAGCTGAAGGAGAAGGACAAAATGCTTATTAGGGATTTGAAAGAGTAACCACCTCTAAAAAACCACAGCTCTTCTGAAACTTCCTGGAGACAATTTGCATGAACTCTGTGCTCTAAGTGCTTTTCAGCTGAGAAGGCACAAAAACCTAAAAAAGATCACAAAGCCTTCAAACAGCAAAGTTGGTTTCATTAAAGCAGAATTATCCATGCCATTGGCTAGTTTTAATCAAATCACAAAATAACAAGGTTTAGTGGAGAACCAATTCCTAATCTTATTTTGACAGTTTTAAAATATTGCTTAACAGCTTCAAATTAACAAACCATTCTACAAATTTGCTGCGATGCATTTCCACAGTCTATCTGAAATATTAAATTTTACGTACATCCCCATAATATAAATTTGCAATATCTCTGACTACTTATCCAGCTATTAAATCAGAACCACTACTGCACTATTTCTACAACAAACGGTGGATCAGGTAACTGGAATGACATCAAAATGTTAAACATATGCTCATATAATAATTCTCACAGATCTGCCTCCTCCTCCCTGCCATATTTACTAACTAGCTGTTAATTTAAGTCGTCCCAGCTTTCCCTGCAAGGATTTTGCAAGCTGCGTTTCTAATGCATATTTGAAGAAATTCCAAAGTCTCTGTCAGCAAGCAAAGATCATATAATTATCATGAGACAACACAGAGAGAGAGGGCTAATTACTGCCCAACCCAACTTTATGCCAGGCAGGCAGGCAGCTTTCTCCAAGGTGAACAGGAACCCGATAAATAAACCTCCGGAGCAGGTGTTTCTGCGGCTCTGTCCGCGGGGTGGATGTGTCCCTTAGCTGTGCACACACTCAGGCTGAGCGCAGTGGGGCTGCAGGGGCTCTCCCAGGGGATCCTGCTGCAAATCACCCCAAGTTTAAGCTACTTCTGCGAGGAAGGCGGGATGCAGCCATCCCAAAGCATTCCTCCCCAGGGTGTCGGGGAGGCCGGGGCTCCACACGGGTTTCCCATCGCTCATCCCACCCACCGGGACACGGTCCCGAGTGTCCTGCTCTGGGTGACCCAGCCCTGGCAGGGGGTTGGACGGGATGATGTCCAGAGATCCCTTCCAACCCTGTGATCCTGCTGGCAGGCGAGTGCCACACAGCACGGACACCTGCCTGTGGGAGCCGGGGAAAGACGGGAATGGAGGCAATTCCCAGCGGGGCCAAACCCACACCGTCCCGAGCCCGGCTCTGCCCTCACGCCGGGCCCCTCAGGCTCCCCCCCGGTACTCACGTCTCGGAACTCGGCCAGGCCGCGCTCGCCCACCTCGCTGAGGCACTCGTAGGCCGAGCCGCTCTGCAGGAAGAGCTGCGCCAGGCACACGGGCTCGCCGCGGAACAGCGCGCCCATGGCGGGGCGGGCCCGGCACGGGCACGGCCGGGGCTCNCCCCGGCCGGGCCCGAGAGCGGCCACAACCCCCGGCCGGGCCCGAGCCCGCCCCGACCCCCGGCCGGGGGAGCTGAACCGGCCCGCTGGGAGCCACCGGGGCACCGCTGAGAGGGAGAAACGCGGGGCTGAGAGAACATGACAGAGTCACAGAGAATGCGGAGCCGGAAGGGATCGCCGAGCCCAGCTCCTGGCGCTGCACAGCAGCATCCCCCAGAGCCACGCTGTGTGGGCTTGGAATGGACATTAACATCACCCCGTGCGAACCCTTCCTGCCGCGGGTAGAGACACCTCCCGCTAGGCCAGGTTGCTCCACTTTGAACGCTGCCAGGTTTCCACAGGCTCCCTGCGAAGCTTGGTCCCACCCCCACAGGAAAAAATGCCTTCCTAACTTCAATTTCCCTTCTTTCAATTTGTACCGTAACTCCTTGTCCTGTTCTATAGCTCTTGATGAGGAGTCCCTTTCTGTAGCCCCTTCAGATATCGGGAGGTTGCTATGGGGTCTCCACAAAACCTTCTCCAGCCTGAACAACCCCAACCTTCTCAGCCTCTCTTCACAGGGGAGCTGCTCTGCTCCAGTCCTCTCCTCAACTTTGCGGTGAAACATGAAATTTAGAAAGAAATTCAATAAAAGTAGAGTTTAGATAGTAAAGCACTAGGACTTTAGTAAAGGTAGGCAAAGCAAGCAACAGCCGGAACTAATTAACGGAGCTGGGAAGTAGTAGGGATTGATTATCTTGTTCTAATTGTCTGTACAGCTGCATTTATCTGGATGATTTACAAAGACTACCAATTATTGTGACCTGAGAAAAGTAAGCAGGTCATCTTCCCAATTAAATTTTAGGAACGACCCGGATGATTCCCAAAGTTGCCACTAATTAAAATGACCCAGAAATAGCTGGGTCAAAGCGAAGAAGAGTCAGTTTACTTCCTCTTCAAACCCCCTCCCCAAATTCATAAGCCCCAGACCCATTAGAAGAGAGCTGTTTGCGCATGCTTAACTAGTTTTCAGGTAATTACCATACGAAGCGGGGGAGTGGGTGGTGGCAATGGTATGAATATGCATTTATGTTGAATTTTCTGTAGATAAATAGACCTTGTAATGCTTTGTGACTTTGCCTGCGTATTGGGAAACAATCTGGACGCAGGTCGGGCCGATTAAAGTGTGCACTTTCTAACTCCATTGTTAGGGAGAGATTGTCCGTCTCAGTAGGGTATCAATATTAGATCTATTCCCTTATTTTGGTAAATCAGTGGCCCATCACAACCACAACAAAACCCCAAAAGTTGTGTTTCACCAGCTGAGGACAACGAGTAGGTGTTTCCTGCACCCTGTGGAGCCCCGGTCAGGCACAGCAGGCTGCCAATGCAAAGCATTCACTGGAAAAAGAGAATTTCAGATCAACACGCAGAAACAGCTGAAGCGCTGCGACTTCTCAGAAGTGTGAGAAGTCTGCCCACTGCTCCAAAAATAGGTGGGCACGAGGGGTTTACTGTCAAGAGGAGTTTCCACTCCAGGAGAAGAGAACCAGCTTGAGAGGACAACAATCCATCCATGAGGACAATCCCAACCCCGCTGCAGCCTCTGGGCTGGGCTCGCCACCCTCTTGAAATGAAATCTGCACTTTGCTACTCCAAACACAGAGTCTAGAGCTTAAAAATAATTTATTACTTTTCGTTTTAATAAAAGCCATTTTCTGTATGCTGTAAAAGTACTGATTTTATGTATCTTTAAATGTTCATATAAATTGTCTACAAAATCCAAGGATATTTCTCCGTAATTTTTAATTATCTGTTCCATAATTTAGAAAACCAAGGGTTGCTCATAATTGCTGCAAGTAAAACAAGAAATGCCAATAACAGGCCTTTAGCAAGACACTGGGAATATGGTTCTCCTAAAAAAAAAAAAAAAAGAAAAGTGTAAGTGTGTAAGAGCTCAATTTTAGTTTATACAACAACCCAAAGACACAGATTAAAGTGTGTGCAAAGACTGAATAAATAGTGCAGTACAAAGCAAGAAAGATGCTTCATACAAAATTTCAGGCTTTGTCTAATTTTAGTGCCTGAATTTGTGCAAATAATTAACACAGGCAGCTCCTCTGACCATGCAACACCCAGCTGAGGTGCCTGGACGCCCTTTGAAATGCCAGTTATTTAATTGTCAGACGCCCACAAAACATAATCCACCACGGTTTTACACAGAGGAAACTGAAAAATAAACAATACGGTAATTTTATGGTAACAATATGGCAAATTTTTACCAAAAACAAAGTCTTCCTCCACCCTTCAAGGGCAACCACACACATTGACAATGTTACAATCACAGAAACAACATCATAAAGTCACATACTCTCCTCTGCCTCAGCCAGCACACCTCCCTCCAAACTCCACAGGGGAGTGAAAAAGAATCTCTCTCTGCCAAACTGATACTCACAAAATTTACTCCTAGTAATTATTTTTTTTCCACTAGTCTAAGTCAGAAATTAATGCATTGTCACAGGAACAATTAAACAGACTTTTTGGACCACGCTTTCTAAAAAAACAAAATTTAATTCCCCCCCACAAAGCATTCTTTCAGACTGAACTCCACACATCTAATTACGTTTCAAAGAAACGTGGGCTTTTCTGTGTTGTGGCATCCCACGCTGTTTGTAATTTTACCTGTGTAAAAGCGAGTCACTGGGTAGAGGAGCTGTGGCCAGCACACGTCATTTCGATTGCAGTCAAACTCTGCATAAATCCTCTGATACCTGGAAAAAAACAACCTTTTGGTCAATGCAATTCACATTTCATCTGCTGAAAGTTATCAATGATTTTACCAAAACTACCTGGTCACCGGAGGGGGTGGCTGAGCTGGGACTTCAATGAACTGAACAGAAGCTGTGATGGGAAGGGAGCTGAGGGTGTTTCTGCAGCCAAGCCCGCACTGGAACTGCCACGAGACTGTTGAGTAACTGTAAAGAAAAGCATAATTATTGCTTGAGGGCTGTGAGTGGAAGTTTAGAGCCCAAACACGAGCGTGAAAGGACAAAATACGCAGTATTTATGAGGAGCTTGATAATCCCTGGATTTCCCACACCGCGAAAGGGGAGAACTTGCCCAATCTGGAAATGAGGCGAAACGGAACAGAATCCCGTTTATTTGATAGGGATTGGCTTGGTGGAGGGGGGGAAATGTCTGCAAAGTGAAAATTTCCTGTTTCAGTGAAGAATAAAGCATTTAGCACAGCTCCCACGAGCTCTGCAGTGAGGTACAGCCAGAACACAGGACAATCTTGTTGCTTCCCCCATGTGGCTCCTGATGGGATGCCCTGTGTATGCCTGCCTGTTTTATTTCATGTTTCACTGAAGTATAAAGATTATCTGCTTTTAATCATTAATTCTTCCTTTAATTTTCACTTCAGAGGGAGAAAGGCTAACCTGGTTGTGATCAAAGGAATTCGGGTTGCAAAAATAAAAGGCATGTAAAAAAACCACAAGCAACAAAACCCTCTCTTTTTCTTTTTCTTTTTTTTTTTTTTTGTAAATTTTAAATCGGGTTATGTTAGGTAAGGAATGCTCAAAATGAGACATTTATTTCTCAGATACCCAGAAACACAACTCACTTTACCTGATCTGCACAGCAAGGATCTGCTGCTGGGGAATCCCTTGCACTGCTCCCACTTTAGCAAAGATGATGCGAATGTTCAGGTTTGCAGGAATATCTGGACAAAAGCCCTTCAAGCCTCCAGCGCTCACATTAGAACTAAACGGATCAAGACCTGTGAAGGAGAACAGAGGTATTTAAATGTAAATATTATGGGAAACATTATACATCCCATAATGAGATTGTTGTCGTAGCCCAGTGAAATGCTGGTAACTGTCACACAGGAACACACTACAAATGTTTCTCTCTATAAAAAACACCCAAAGGAGCAATTTATCAATGCATAAATACCAAGTCATGTGTGTACAGGCTGGCAGTAAAACATGCACTATCCACAGACATCTTGAATTATGTGCCTGTGCGTACACTTACATGCATGGATGGACCCAGACACACATTCCAGCAACTTTAGACACTGGAAATTACATTTTGGGTTTATTCTGAGATGCTTTATTCACTGATAGGCATGTTTAAACCACAAAGAACACCACAAGCCTCACTTACGTATGATTTCCACCCAGTCATTTGGGTCCCTGTAACTGGAGTTGTCCCTCTTTCCAACGTGGGTCGCTTGTATTAACGCGTTCAATTTCTCAGTTACATTTCCTCTGCAAAACAGGAATGTAACATCAAACACGATGTAAATCCATACAGCCTCGCCACTCCGGGTTGCAATATTACTGTATCCTAAGGTCAGTTCCCCTGGAAGATGTTATCACACAACGAAAATAAACTTGAACTATCGAAGGGAGGAAACGGCAAAGCACTGCACGCAACACAATCCTCTCTGAGTAAAGAGTGAAACCACTATTATGATTTCCCATTAAAAAAAGGAAGTGAGACTACGAACCACAGAAAGTTGAAATACATGTGAATATTTAAAAATGTGTCAGTGCTGATGGGGAGCACTTGCAGACAGCCCTGAAGCAATCAGAGGGATGCAGCAGGGAGAAACAATTCAGCTTGGGCAGCTCACCTTAAAAAGCTGCAATCTTCGTTAAAATCAACCTCCAGAACGCAGCCGGAGTGTGAGTCTACTCCAAAGAAAACCGGTCTGTGAGCTGCTGATGCACACAAACCTCTGCCAGCTGTGAAACGAGAACAGCTTACTTCAGCTTTCCTATTATCCACCTCTGGATCTCCAGCTTTCAACTTCGTGCAAAACATCAAACGTTAGAACGCAAACTATAGTTAAAAAACAGATATAAGCCCATTCCATTTCCCAAGAAAGCATTAGAGGTTTTATCACTGACCTTTGAACAAAGGCTTGGGGAAGAAAAGCAAAATTTGGCAGAGCTTTTTAAGTAAAATATGTTTAAAAAATCCAACATTTCAGCATTAACTACAGCAGAAGTTGCAGCCTCACAAGCCAATACCTGGCTGCCAAATGTTTAGGCTTCCAGGAGGATCTGAAGCATTCATATTCGCAGCTCTCACTGGTTTTCCAACCTGATACCCTGAAGAGAGAAGGATAAATCATGAACACTGTAGAAGGAGCTGTAAGCATTAGCGTTGTTTTAAGAGTAAATGTCATCAGTCTTGAAATAAATGACAAAACATTTCCATTACAGTGGGAATGGCCTCAATTTAAATAATCAATATCTATGCAACAAAAGCCTAAAAACCCATCCCTGCTGTTGGCAGTGCAGTGAGGCAGGAAGGGGAAGGCTGGCAACATAAAGGACAAAAGGAATACAAAATGTAATCACTGATAATCATCTGTACAATACAAATCTTCTTACTTTTATAGGCAAAATAAAAGTCTTAATACCTGGATTCTCAACCAGTTCCTCTCCATTAGTGCTCTTTAAACTTAGAAATTCGACTGTGAATCTCTGTGTCAGTATTTCTGGTAAAAGAAGAAAGTATGGCTTTTAAATCAGTAAATCAGCAAAATGTATGTTTTATATAGGACACAAACTTCAGTCTTGCATGAGTGACAGAAGATTCAAATTAACGCAAATTAATGGAAATTAGCCCCAAACTTTTCTTTTTAGAGTCTGAGGGAAATTATTTTTATCAAAAATTAGTAAATAAGAGAATTTCCATGCAGAAGAAAGGAAAAGAAAATCAAAAATCCTAAAAGAAATGTCATGGTACCTCCATCACACAAGATTCCGAGGAAGACAGTGACATTTACTTGCTCAATGTTCTTGTCTTTCCAAATGAATTTATAATGTTCTGCAAAAGTTATATTTTGACACACAACCTCAGCAGCATGAAGGCTTTCTGGTAGAAAAAAAAGAAAAGATAAAAGGTCATAATGAAAAGCATTCTAATTAGAAAGCTCTGCTCCTGCAGCCGAGAAAGACACTTTAAAACCTTGGCAAAACTCTGGAAATTACAACTTTCGTCTTTTTCGGAATTTATTTTCCTGTTTAAATGTGCACTGGTGCAATCCCCCATATAAGCAAGATAAAGAACCTGATTTCCTGACCAGCTGCAATGAACTGGAGTAAATTAAATTCTTCCTCCAGTTTGCTTTTTCACTCTTAGATAACAAACAAGATTCCTTCTAAGATTTGCAGCAGGTAAATATTGTAGACATCAAAATAATCTATTTCATACACAATCCAGGTTAAGTAAGAAACATTAATTAAATGGGTGAGACGTACCACTTTCAGTGATGAATTTGCTCCTGTCAGTGATGGTTCTATAGACAACATTCTGTTGGATGAAGTCTGAGAATAAAAAACAGACAAAGACTTCTGTTTTCACATCCAGTCCTTGTTGTTATGAAAACTGAGCAGAAAATTATTTAGAAAATTAATTTTGGTAAAGACCCAGCCTGTTTATGTATTTTGAAAGCACAGCTAATTATCTCTGGGTCTTACAGAGGTAATAGAGACTAACAGAATTAGACCATTATGGAGCATAAAATAAAATATCTTCATGCTGGGAATCACATTATCTCAAACTCCAGAATGGCTCTTCCTAAATGCATTTTTATAATGCAGAGTAACTTCTCAGTAACTCTGGAATGCTGATGCTGCACCCTCCTGACTGAAAAAGGGCTCTGCAACTCTGAAAATGGGAAGTGGGAGTGAAGCTGTTCGGCACCATGGAACGGGTAAATGGGAAACCAAGGCAAATCCCATTATTTCTTAACTCCTAAATCTTGGGGAACACTGGGACATTTCCTAGAAGGCCATGAGGAACAGGAACAGAAGATCCCCAAATGCTGAACTCCGGCCCCCAGATAACACAGACGTTACATTCAGCTGCTGTGCCAGCTGCCCTGGGTCTGTCCGGTTCCAGCAGCTCTGAGAACCGTGGAACACATTCCTGCTCGGATCTCTGCAGCTCACCTGCAGTGCCAGAGTTGATCCTCACGCCGTGGGGATCCTCACGTTCCTTGTGAGACTCCAGCCTGGTCAGGCACTTGGCATCAAAGCTGCGCAGAAACGCCACGGGAGCATTCCCCACACACTGCCCAGCCAGCGATTGCTGCAGGGGGTTCACAGAAAGAAGCATTTTCTAGCTCCTTGTTATTTGAAGATTATTTCTTAGTGAAATGCCCCACAGCCACACATAACCCTCAGACAAGCAAGCTCTCTGATGTCATCAAAAAGCCCCAGTCTACAGCAAAAGAGAGGTTAACATTTTGAAAGCACAGCTTTAAAAGTAATTTCCATGTACACTATGAGTTCATCTTTATTTGTGAACCTAATTATAATTTGTGTCTCCAAACTGCATCACCTTTTGGGGGAATGGGCAAGGGGATGAGGAAGGATAATGTTTACTTTTAATTATGACTCTGTGGTTTTGGTTTGGGTTTTTTGGTTGGTTGGTTGAGGGGTTTTTTGTGAAAAATACACCCCACCACTTCCCAACATCAAAATTGGATGTGAAGCCATAAGGAGCGTGATGAAGGGAGTTTCAAACAAAACAAGAGGAATCAAAGCTCATAAACACAAAGTGATTACCTGGGGAACAGTAAAATACTCATCCTCTTCTGTTATAATTGGATCTCCCTCTCTGTATCCAGTGTAAGGTCTCCCGGGAGGAGTTTGTAGAGGGATCTTAAACGAAGGAACTTTGGGTGCAGAACTGCAAACGAGTTTAAACATTAAACAACGCTTTACTCTTTACCTCACACAAATAATTATAGATTTGCTTTCATGTCCCCTGTTCTCATACAGTACTAATGACATTTGCAGTTCACATCCTAAAATCCTAACTGCAAAGTAATTTTCATTACAAAGACAGATTATATTTTTGGTTGAATAATGAGTGTGATGAGAAAATAAATTTTCTCAAGCCTTACGTAGAGCCATGATAAAAGTAGCCAAGAAATGGTGTGTTGTCAAGGGAAGACTGCACACAGAGGAAGGGAAACCACTCAGGGGTGTATTCCGTGGACTGGGAAGAGCACAGCTGATCGAAAGGTGGGTTCACATCCCCACCAAACACGCCAGGGAAACACGATCCACTGAACAACTGCTGCAAGTCCGGTGAACACTCCTGAAAGGGAAAAGAACGGCCACTGTTCAGCAAGGTCACTGCAATACTCACAGCACTGTAAAGCCAAACTTACAGGTAAACCAAGCAGTTCTGGAGAGAGAACAGATTACTTTCAGAAATACTGGAATTTCCAAACACACCCTTTGTCCCATCGGGTCTGAAGCATTCAGCACCTCTCTCTCTCCCCACAGACAACAGAGTCTGGAAACTTTGCAAACTCTTAATCAAAGTTTAATAAGAAATAAGTACCAGATCACAGCAACAGCGAACATCACAGGCTCCAGCTGTTAAGTTACAAGGACAAGAGCCCAAGGGCTTAAATGCCTGGTTTGGGATGATGGTTGCATTTTCTGTAACAGAAGAGAAAATCAGATTAAGTGGACTGAAATCCAAACAAAAAGACCATGCACATTGCAGTTTATTCTGTGTAGAAACCTTTTTTTAAATTCCATTCATGATTTCTCAGTTTCTCTTACTGCTGCCCAAATCCCGATTTTTCCACACAGAGAGGAAAAGAACAGCCAAAATGCCATTTCTTCTTTAGCACTCACCTGACACATTTCCTGCAAAGGAAGAGTTGGCAAATATTTCAGCTTGGATCAGGAGCTGTGCCAGCACCACTGAACCCCAGCAAGCTACAACCTGGAGGGTTTCCAGCAGGCACAGAGGTGAGGGGCAGCACTCGGTGGCGTTGGGCAAACACAGCTCCAGAGTCCTGCTCAGGCTCACAGTCACCTTGGAAGCGTTCTGGGAAAAACACAAAATGAAGTTTGACAGCTCTGATGGCTTCTATTAAATTGCTCTTGTCTATACCATTCATCAGTTCTGAGAGAGAACTTGGAACGAAGTGGAATAACAGAAGAATCAGTATTTTACATACCGTACCAGGTGTTACATCCAAATTCCAATCTCCAGCTCTTTTGCTTCCACTGCAATTTGCAAGTTGCAATTTTCCTATAACAAAATAAAAATTTTTGAAGTATTCCACTCTCATTTAGAAAAGACTGGGAAATAAAAAGTACATTTAAACTCCTCTTGTGCCTTCAGGTACACCCTCAGGCCCAGCTGACACAGAGCCAGCAGAGAACTAAGGGTTTAATCACAGAAGTCCTCTGAAATTCCTGTTTCAGTGCTTAAAGAGCACTAAATTACATGCATTACCATTCCTCCGGTAATTTTTGTGTCAAAAAATATTAATATTTCAAATGCATTTATTTACATGGGGGGAAGGGGTTGAAATGTTCTTACCTGTCTCTTCATCTCTAGAACTTAAAATTATAGAAAAATTAACTCCTGAAGGATTGCCAAGAAAAAACGAATTGACCCTGGGCCCTGACATATGAATAAATGAGGGCTGAAAGACTGAAAAAAAAAGAGAAAGAAACACATCTCAACACAAGCTGACCGACAAAGGAAACATCTGTAAAATATATAGATCTTATGCTTGAGCTAGATTATTGCACTCTTAGACTTTTAAATT
Organism: Pomatostomus ruficeps; assembly: GCA_013400735.1. NCBI lineage: Eukaryota > Metazoa > Chordata > Aves > Passeriformes > Timaliidae > Pomatostomus > Pomatostomus ruficeps. The sequence continues at coordinate 31,120 of VYZT01032072.1, read as the reverse complement.
GTTGCAAATAGAAGAAAAATACCTTGTAATGCCTGGTACAGAGTTGTATTTCCACTCTTGCCAAGTGCTGGGGGAGTGGGTGTAGCTTTCTACCCCACAGGTTTACATTGGTGAAGATGCCCAGTAAACAGGCAGTAAAATAATATTTATAGCACTTACAGCCCACGCAGATACCACACAGCTCAGGCAACACCGTATTTAGCACTTCTTGCGGAATTCCGCTTCCACTTTTTAATTTCTTGGGGCCATGAATTGGGGCAGGGGTGTCCCTGCCTTCAGCATGGGGACGCAGTGTCAAGTTAAGGGTTTCTAGTTGAGAGTTTCATTGGAGTTTTCTTTCCAGACTTTGCCAAGGTTGAAAGGTCCGACCTAAGCAGCTCTTCCCTCTCCCGCCGAGTCCCTCCCTGTGCTGAGCAGCGGCAGAAACTCCAGGGCGAGCCCGTTCGGGTTTGGGCAAGGCCTTGGGGAGCCCTCAGGGTCACCGCCGCCTCCCCTCACGCCCACCCGGGCAGGCCGAGCGCCATCCCCACACCCCCGGCCCGTCCCTCACCCCCCAGAGGCCGCCATTCACCGCGGCCCCTCACGCCCTGACCCACCGGCATCCCCGGCCGGCTGCCCGGGGCACGGAGCCGCCCGCAGCAGCAGCAGCAGCAGCAGCAGCGCCCCGAGGACAGCGGACCCCATCGCGCTACGGCGGCCGCCCGGCCGCCATCTTGCAGCGCCAGCGCGGCGCCATGGCAACGCGGAGGGCGGGAAACGGCGCCATGGCAACGCCGAGGGCGGGAAACGCCTCACCGGAAGCCGCCTCACGGAAAGGGCGGGAAACGCGGCCCCCTCAGGAAAGGCGGCCCCGGGGAGCTCCAGACGCTGGGCCGGTCACAAACTAACAAAGTTAACAAACAAGCTCTAAGTGTGTTAGAAAAAACAAATTAAAGTTTAGGGCTCTCGGACCCGAGGGACGGAATCAGCATGGTTTGGGAAGAGGGAGGTACTATTGATAATGAACACGAAATAATGCAGGATTTATGGGCCACCAGGACACCCGGCTGGACTTCCAAGTTAAGGAAGAAACTAATTAGAGCAACCCAGTAATTGTGCTGAAATCAAATCCAAGCTGGAAAAAGGTAAGTCTGGTAAGAAACCAATGACCCAAGAAACCCCTAAACCCAAAAGAGAGAAACTGAGCATGTGGACTAATTAGAATGAGACGCAAGAGAATCATTAGCCAATAGGCATCAGAGAATTAATAAGGAAAGTATGGAACTTGCAGCAAATAAACACTATTCCCTCAGTTTGCTATAATGTATAAATAGTTTTCATAACTGATGTACAATTCATGGAGCAATTCCCGTCTACCTCAACGCTGAATAAAGTAATGTCGATTTTCTAACCTTACAAACTGGTCAGAGAGTTTTATTTCCCGGTTTTCGGTGACAATCCCAGACATGTCTGTCCCTCAGCATCTCCCGACTCCAGCTGGACCTGTCCTCCCTCAAGCGCCTCATCCACTCAGTCACATCACACCATTACACTAAAGCAACAGAACTCCTGGAAAATTCTGCAGCTCACCCTTAAATATCAAAGCGATATCGGACCACATTTGAAAAAGAAACAGTTTTTATTACAAAAGTTTTATACAATGTAAATTATAAATACAGTCTTCACACAAATGGCTTTTGGCAAGGAAGAAAACTCGCCTCGTTACGTTGGCAAGCCCGGAAAAACTGGCATTGCAGCTGTTACAGTGACAAAGTCAGGACCTGACAAATTCCTGTACACACATTGGGAAGGAAAAAATAACTCGTTTCCTCTGTAGAAAAAAATTCCTCTCTATTCCTTGCAGGAGAAAGGTTAAACCACCAAATTATATCATTCTCCTTAGAAGGGGGGATTGTTTAAAGGAAAGCCATGCTCAGGAGCACACAGCAGACCTTCCTGCCATAAAAGACACCAATCCCAAAGTCTTTGTTCTTGTCAAATATCAGATGGGAACCCACATACTAAAAATTAGAAATGTCTCTGTTATCATATTACATCTTCTGTTTTCCAGTTTCAAAATAAAACCTTGTAGAATAACCAGCTAGCCTGCATTTATTGATGTTATTTTAAACAAAGGGAGGCCTTTTTATTCACAATTGAAGAGATATCAAATTGAGGAATACCACAAGGACAGTACAGTCACAGGAATATGAATACATGTGAGTGCACATGCAGGGCAATTAGCACCTTTTTTTCTTTTTCCAAGTGGCTCACAAACCATCTTGAAAATGTTGGCTCATTTATTTTGAAACTGATGCTGTTTCAGTCTAAAAATTGCCAGCAAGGAGCTGAAGTCCCTGAACAACACAGTTCTACAATTCTGATCCTGCACACTCGAAATGGTCATTCTTATCTTTACACTAATATCAAAGAATCAAAGCTTTCTTGACTTTGAAAATAACTCCGAGGTGTGAAACTTTGCAGCGGCCAGAATCCCCTCAACTTCACAGCCTGCGTCTCTTAACAGGATGTAACTTCTGGTTCCTCTCACAATTCAGAATTAGTATTTAAAACAGCACAGATTACATGGTAATACAGTGATTTGTTACTTAACAGGCTGCATAGAAGACACACATTTTAAATATTTATCCCCTAAGAAACAATAATAGCAGTGTACAGTTCTCTTTCATATCCAGGAAAAAGTGCCACCAGTTTCCCAAGCAGGTTCCGTTTCATGGAACTACTGGAGGAGGTAATGATGTATATACATGAATTACATGAATGTTGCTACGCAGCTACCTTTAGTTTCTTCTTCTTCGCTTTCATGACAGGTGGCAACGATATTTTGAAAGCAGTCCTGGAAAAAAAAAAACATGGAAAAGGAACTGTCAGATACCCTGAACATATCCCAGACCCAGCCCTGAAACACAAAGAATAAACACTCACTCGCAGGTGCTGCAGATAGGACTGAAGTTGCAGAATACTGAAAAAACAAAGAATTGGGTTTGACTAAAACGGGTCATTGGAATGTAGGAAATCGGACTCTTAAATATTTATAAACGTACTTGACAAGCAGACAGAGCACACGTAGCCAATTTCAATGAGGTTCCGGTGACAGAAGCAGGCAGCTCTGTAGTCAACGTGAACAGGGGGTGGAAGGACGAGCTGGGATCTCTGCTCTTGGTCAGGCAGAAAAACCCACTGCACGGAGAGAGGAAAATACTGTGTGAATCAGACCTGTATTCCTGTATTCCCTCGTCAGGGAAGGGAGTTAATATTTCCCATCTGACACAGGAAAAACACTGACGTGGTTTTTAAGTGACTTACCAGCAGATACTGCAGAAGGGATGGCATGTGGGGCACTTTCAGATAAATGCCACCCGTGATATCACAGGCCTGCAAAGCAGAGAATGATCAGATTGCTGTTTGGTGACATTAACAGGGCATTTAAAATATCCCTGTACTGCACAAGGCCTGCATGCCGGAACTGTCAGAGCCACGGAACACACTTCCACACCCACTCTTGATTTAAGGGAAGAGCTGAAGAACACGTTGAACTGTCTAACATCAAGTATTTATGAGTAATATAAATGGCAAATAAGAGCAGCAAGTCTGTACCTGTTGTAGAAGACCTGAATCAGAGTCCAAGACACAGGCATCAATCAAAATACTCTGCAAGAGATGAAATGCATGAAAAACAATTTAGCCAGGACCCACAAAGCCCTATCAGCGTTCCTGTCATGACTTGTTTCTGCTATAAATGCACTATAAATTATATAATCATAACAGAAATTAATAATTGTGTTATTTTTGCACAGAAATAAAAGATAATACAAATGGAAAAAGGCCAGCTTCACCTGCTTCTGTGCTGCGAAGATCACGTTCATGAAATTCATGTACTGCAATGCGCTGTCTTCTGCAGCTTTTATCACCTAAATAAAACAACTCCAGCTCGTTAGCCCACATACACCGCTGGATTTCAAGACTAAAAGAAAACTGTGACAGCAAAAGCTCTTACCAGAATCCTTGATTTCAGTTCTTGGTTGGCTAAGTATTAAAAAAAAGAGAAATGCATCAGCACATGGTTTGTATCACGCCTTTAATTCTGCAGCATCTGACACCTCCGAATATCTTGATGTTAGATCTAACAGGTCAGATGAAATATTTATATGAAACTATTTACAGTCCCAGTGACAATTACCCCTGGACTAATTCCTCTCAACCTCCAGTTATCCCAAGGAAATTACAGTCACAGTTTTACTCGCACACAACAGAAAATCTCCCTAAGAGCGTGGACGATCGATCAAACCCTTAACTCATCCAAACTGGGCAACTTCAAATAATCAGAATAAACCTCCACCTATTAGTGCCAATTTTGGGAATGGGGGTGCATCAAAACATGCATATTTGTGTGTGCATGTGCATTTATACCTGTTATTCAGGTTAAAATATTTATTAAAGTATTGAAAACAGGAGAAGAGCTGTTACCTTTTAGGTCTTTGCTCATTTTGTTGATGTCTACGTTTGCTGACATTAAGGAATCTACTTTCCATTCTTGGAAATAACTCCGTGATCCACACCACATATCCACCACCATGGCCAACACACATTTTAATAAGCACAAGTGATCAGGCAAATTTTTAAGTTTTAAGTATTACAAAAAACCAAGAATAGTAAAAATTAATATTATAAGAAACAGTTAACACACAAAGGCTTTGAAGATTCTGTGATCAAAAGGATACAACAAAGTGCTTTAGCAAGTGATCCTGCCAACAGGGTTTCTGTTTGCTGGCCCTTCATGTCAGCTGCAACGCAAGAAAAGTTGCAAAAGTTACTTTTATAAATAAAAACAGCTACTGAACCTGACAATTCAAAATACTACACGTTGTTATCTTTGGCGAATTATATTAATGCTGAGGCCTGAAGTGTCAAACATGATAAACTCATCTATTTTAAGTATATTAAAATTCAAATGATGAAAATAGAGGACATTTCTACAACTCCTTGACACTCCAAGTGTTTTGCAATTTTGCATATTAAACCTAGAAATTTCTTCTCCTTACTCTTTGTCATGAGGTCTTTAATCTCTTCTGCAATTGCATCATTTATTGCTGTTAATAATTCGTATTTTCCATCCTTGCTGCCGGAGGAATTCGATTCCATGGAAGGGCCAGCCTCTCCGAAGGGATCCGCAGCAGCCCAGCGCTTCCCAGGGTACAGGAAACGGCTGAAACAGAGGGAAAACAAAGCATTTGTGTAAGAAAAAAATGCTATAAATGAATCAGCCGTAGATAGCAATACTCTGAAATTGAATTAAAATCCTTTCAATACTTCAGACATTAAAAAGCTGTGTAAGGCAGGTGACCTGCAACTCAAACTGGAGTAAAACCCACATGCAGCTCCCTCCTTTCGAGACATCTCGTGAGAGAACTGGCAGAGACACCACGGCTGCACTTGGGGGCAGATCCTGAGACTCAAACATCTGGGGGGAAAATATCCCCTAAACAGGGAACTTCTGCCACTTGCATTGTTCCACTCCACACATATCTACCATTCTTTCTCTGCGTGTGCATTTTTAAGCCCATTAAACCTCCCTTCTAAGTCTTTTTGTTGCTTTGTAAGGCACTAAGATAATTTCCTTTACTGTTTTCACTAATTTCTTTAAGACAACGATATATTACACGCTTTTAACTTGGTTTCTTGCAATCAAACAAGAAAATCGGGAGATAGATACAGAAACTCGGAACCTTCGCACTGTTGAGAAGCAGCTCTACCTTTCCTGGGTGTGACTGGCTATCACAGCCAGCTTGTTGGTGCGATTCATGAGGAGGTGAGAGTTCCCCAGCACCATCACCGCGTCGATGCATTTCGATAGGGTGAACTGCTGGGAAAAAGAAGAATAAAGTCGATGTAGCACAGAGGAGCAAATCAGAAGAAATCCGTGAGATGACAGCGGTTTTAAAAACTTGAATTTGAAGATGCAGAAAGAGCTTTTGCTGTTAAAAAAGTGCCAATGAATACGGAATATTGCGCAGCTATTTCAAAAGGTACTGTGATATTCATTGTACCTGCTTTAGCAGACAACATTAACACGGCTCAGAAGTCAAAGAAAACGATACAATTTCTCTCAGAAATGGCCACCGGCAGCCCCAGCGCCCACAGGCCGTACCTCAGCCTCTCCCAGCGCCCTCTTCCCCCACCAGATCGGGTTGGTGTCGAGGATGACGACCAGCAGGCTCAGCTCGTCATCTGCAACGGGAGCGCACAGCAGCGTCACTGCGGGCCCGAGCGGGGAGGAAAGCCCCGGGACCGCTCAGGGCCTCCGCTTCCCCGCAGCGACACCGAGCTCGGGGCCTCCGCTTCCCCGCACGGACACCGAGCTCGGGGCCTCCGCTTCCCCGCACGGACACCGAGCTCGGGGCCTCCGCTTCCCCGCACGGACACCGAGCTCGGGGCCTCCGCTTCCCCGCAGCGACACCGAGCTCGGGGCCTCCGCTTCCCCGCACGGACACCGAGCTCGGGGCCTCCGCTTCCCCGCACGGACACCGAGCTCGGGGCCTCCGCTTCCCC
>VYZT01032072.1:3806-23920 GCA_013400735.1 Pomatostomus ruficeps | reverse complement strand
CCGAGCCCCGGGTGTCCGCATGCCGAGGCCGTGACCGCGCGGCTCTGCCTCTCCGCAGGGGAGACCATCCAGGGCCTGCGGAACAGCCTGCGGGACGCCATCGACACCCTGTCCCGGGTGGACTCCTCGGTGGCCGTGTCCTCCGGCGGGGAGCTCTTCCTGCGCTTCATCACCCTCACCTCGCTGGAGTACTCGGTAAGGGCTGCTCCTGCCTCTGCCCCTGCTCCTTCTCCTGTTCCTGCCCCTACTCCTGCTCCTGCCCCTGTCCCTGCCCCTGCTCGTTCTCCTGTTCCTGTCCCTGCTCCTGCCGCTGCTCCTGCTCCCGCTCCTTCTCCCCTGCCCCTGTCCCTGCTCCTGCCCCTGTCCCTGCCTCTGCTCCTTCTCCTGCCCCTGCTTCTTCTCCTGCACCTGCCTCTTCTCCTATCCCTGCTCCTGCCCCTGCCCCTGCTGCTCTGCTCCTGCCCCTGTTCCTGCTTCTGCTCCTTCTCCTGCCCCTGCCCCTGCTGTCCCTGCCCCTGCTCCTTCTCCTGCTCCTGCCCCTGCTCCTTCTCCTTCTCCTGTTCCTGCTCTGCTTCTGCCCCTGCCCCTGTCCCTGTCCCTGCTCCTGCTTCTGCTCCTGCCACTCAGCGGCCACCCCGGTCTTTTCCAGGACTACTCCAAGTGCAAAGAAATCATGATCGAGCGCGGGGAGATCTTCCTGAGGAAAGTCTCTCTCTCTCGGAATAAAATCGCCAAGCTGTGTCACCCTTTCATCAGGGACGGTGCTGTGAGTAGGGCGGGCAGGGTCACTCCTGTTGGGTTCTGCTGCTGCTTCCAGCGCAGGGGGAACAGGAGCGGAGTCTGATGGGAGTTTCTGCACTGCCTTGTTCTGCACAAACCATGACACTGCTAACAAAAGTAAAGGTTTCTCAAGGCTCAGCAGAAGTAATGTGTGAATTTCTTTGTTCTGGCAGCGAATTCTGACCCACGCCTACTCCAGGGTGGTCCTCAGGGTGCTGGAAGCAGCTGTGGAGTCCAAGAAGCGATTCAGTGTTTATGTTACTGAGTCTCAGCCAGATCAAGCAGGGCAAGTACTCATTAATTTGGTTTTTATCTTGGTTAACAGGGTGAATTACAGCTACTTGTCCTGCCCTAAGAAAGGCAGCTAGGCTTGGTTGGAGCACTTTAAACAGCAAGTGTCACTAATATCACTTATTCAAGACAAGTGAAAAAAATCTAAAAAATATTGGCAATTAATTTTCCATACTACATATTCTAATTAGCGTTATCTAGGTTTTCCTCAAAGGTTCACAGTCAGTGCCAGGCAGCCTACTTTTCCCTTGGGAGATGGGAGACAGCTGATTCATAGTTGTGTCTTTAAGAAATAGGCTAAAATAACCAGTATTATCGTAATCAAAAAAAGTAAAATATACAGCTAACAATGTCATTTGAAGATGCCAAATAAAATAATTACTTCAGAGCATAAGTGAAGGAGTAAACCCTGCACACTGGGTAACACATGTCACTGGCAACATGCAACACCACCCCAACAATTCCTCCCGTTTCTATACAATAACTTATTTTCTGTTCTGCCAGCAGTCACCGGTTTCAGTCTTTCAGACAATATTTTCCTACCATTGTCTTAAAAAAAAAAAGATTTTTAAGGTCCAAATGTTTTCCTTCATAGGCAAAAAATGGCAAAAGCCCTGAGGAAGCTGAACATTCCCGTGACTGTGATTCTGGATGCTGCAGTTGGGTGAGTCTGATCAGAAATTTCAGTATTTTTCATCACAATTTTGACAGTTAAGACAAAATAAACCTGTTTGTAAGCAGCTTGTTCAAACTGCAAGGTCATTACCTGGTTTGTCAGAGTCCTCCAACAGGCTAAACGAGTTACAGCTTCAGGTGCACAATTAGAATGTGTCAGCTACAAGCCAAGCTTTTGATTTTGCATGTTGGAATGAAAGAACCAGAGCTAAGGACTTGTACAGATCTGTGAAAAAGAACTGAGGTGCCACACAAAGAAGCTACTTCTTCCTAATTCGCACAAGTGTTATAATTTTGTGGGGTTTTAAGGTATTTGCTAAATTATAATTTTATCTGCTGCTTATAATAAATCTGAATATCAATAAGTTAAATGCCCCAGGCTGCCTCCACGGCACCTGGAATCTCAGGAAGCTGCTGGCTTGACTGGACGAGTCTACAGGTTCTCCTTAGCACATTCAATCTATGCAAATTATTGAGTTGATGGTTTTGTTTCAATCTGTGTTTTCAGTTAACAAAACGCACTGGGGGATGTCAGGAGAGGGGGATTGGATGAGGAGCATCCTGTGGATTTGGCCAAGGGTATCAAGTGCAGTTCACAGTGCAGGATCCTGTCACAGCATCCACCTTCTGTGTCACTCCCAGTCAGAGCTCAGCTGCTTCCAGCATTTCCAGTTGCCAGGGGCTGCTCTGGCTGGGGAAATTATGGCTACTTAATATTCCTGCAGGGAAGCAGATGGAATCTCACTCCAGGGATGTGTAACAGCGTGTGGAGTTACAAGAGGGAGATGGAACTAGTGCAGAAAATGGAAAGATTGAGTTACTCATTTCTGTTCTGTTCAGCAAGTTATTTTTCCTATTACCTTGGATTTTTCCCCCCTTTTAACAGCTACATTATGGAGAAGGTGGACCTGGTGTTAGTTGGTGCTGAAGGTGTCGTTGAAAGTGGAGGCATTATCAACAAGGTAATCGTGAGTTTCTTACATCATTCTGTAAATTCTGAATGTTTGAAATTTCCTTTCTTTGAAGACATTAAAGCTTTTTGAAAAGTCTCTTCCATTTGGATGTTACCCAGTAAATCTCTGTTAATTGTTGGAAACTGGGCAATATTGTCACGCAGGCACCGAGTCTGCAATGTTGTTTTCCATCTGCCTCCACAGATTGGCACCAATCAAATTGCTGTGTGTGCCAAAGCCCAGAATAAGCCGTTTTACGTGGTAGCAGAAAGTTTCAAGTTTGTCAGGCTCTTCCCTCTCAATCAGCAGGACGTCCCCGACAGGTTTAAGGTAAGAGAAACTCAACTTCCACCTTACCCAGCTGAGGGGGACACTGGTGTGTCTGTGGAAAATTGTCTTCGCAGCATCTCTGATTAAAATTGTCTTCTCAGCATCTCTGATTATTTGGATCCCTGTGCTGTGGTGTATTCTGGGGTTGCTCATGGTACAGTCAGGCACCAAACAGCCGTAATTTGTCTTGACACTGATACTCTGCTCCTAAAGCAGTTCCTGTGGGGCACAGGAGCAGCTGAGGGTGAGAAACAGCTAAACCAATAAACCCCAGAACTACAATTGTACTTTTTACACGAGATAAAGCAGCTGAGACCAAGCTGGCACCAGCCTGTGCGCTTGACTTCCTTCAGTTTTGCCACAGACATCTGCTGGGGGCTGCAGCACCGCTCTTGCCCAAAGAGGTTTAACCTGCAGTTGTGTAATAACTGCTGGTCTCTGTTTCCTTCCAGTACAAAGCAGACACGCTGAAAACGGGCCAGAATCTAACAGAGGAGCACCCCTGGATTGACTACACCTCTCCCTCACTGATCACGCTGCTCTTCACAGACCTCGGCGTGCTGACCCCTTCGGCTGTCAGTGATGAACTCATCAAACTCTACCTGTAACTCAGAGACTCCCTGCACGGGGTGTCAAATCTTCAGTGACCATCAGGGTTCTAAGAGCTTGGAAGATGGTACACGAACGTGGCAAAAAACCAACATTGTAAGGATTAACAGAATTACGGACCACTACTGAAAAAATTCCGAAAGTTGTTACAGCTTCTAAAGGCCGCAAGTAAATTATTTTAAAGAGGGGTGGAGTATTTTGATATTGTAAAATAAAATACCTTATGGTGTATCCAGACTCATCCTGAGGTGTGCTGTTACTTGAAAAAACCAAAATTAAATCATGCCTGAGGCTGCTGGTGGGAACCTGCAGCTCCTGCCCCACCAGTGGCGCTTTCAGCTTTGTTCCCAACAACTGCAGGCTCTGTGTCTTTAGGGATGCCAGCTCTCTCTGTGAAGAAATTAGATCAGTTCTGTTCTCTGTATAATTTTTTTATAGAAATTCAGTTTTATTGAAATAAGCAGTGTTCTAATGTAAAAATGTGGTCAGAGTATCTGTCAGCCGTCAGACTCTATGTCCTCAAGAGTTTCTGCTTTGAGCCTTTGGCCGCCTGTTAGTTTCTTCTCAAACTCTTCTTCGCTAATTTTCCCCTTTTTTAATCTTTTCAAGAGTCTTGTGTCATTCAGCAACTCTTCCATGTCCTCATCTTCAATATCAGAGCCCTGTTGGCAGTCGAAAACAACAAATTAAACACAACAGCAGAAGGTTTTCACTCGGTACAGCTGAACACAAGAGAAGATTACGACTCAGAGTTTGCCAGGAAGATCCAAGCAGGAAATAATATTAAATCCCTACCCAGGAAACTCTTAACTCTTTGCTGAAAATTGACAAAAGCATCCTCAGGATACACTTCTGCATTTCTGAGAAATAAAAATCCTATTCCTGACCAGCATCAAGAACTGAGAAGTTGTTTTAGTGTTTGGCTTTAAAAACCTCTGTAATTTTTTTTAAACTTTGCTTGTCAAAGTCCTAAAAAGTCTTTTTTCCAGCACACTGAAATCCCAGGACTCTCTGCACGGGAAAGACCCCCGGAGTCACTGCAGCTGGGAATGGACACAGTTACCTCTTCCCGCCTCCTTTTTGCTGTTACTTTCTTTTTCTTCTCCCTCTTGGCTTTCTGCTTTGACCACGCTTTGTTCTTGATGAATTTCTTCTTCCCTTCGTTTTCCTCTCTTTCTTTTCTTTGTTCTTCTAATTTCTTTTGTCTCTGCTTTTCTCTGTTTTTATCCTTAAATGAAATGGAGTCTGTATTGACAGCGACTGGAGTAAAGTCTGGGAAACTTTTTCCTCTTAGTTCAGGCATCTTTGGCATTTTTAACAACGCAAAACCTCTGGCAAGACTGGCAAAATCCAGATCTGTTGAAATAAAGATTATAAAGTCAGTTTCCTGCTGGATAAAAAGTTAATTTAAATGAGAAAGGACAAAAAGAAGCCAATATTATTTTAATGTATTGTTTGCACTCTATACCTTAATATCAGCAACAATACTACGTCCCTTTTATTTGTGCTTTTATCAGTTTGGTCAAGCTCCATAATTGAGTGTTTTCTCTTGAAACAAGTTGCTTGAAAAAAAATTAGGAATTTTGTCAAAATGCTGCAGACTGAATGTGAGATCAAGATCAGCAGCTGGACCTTGTGGAGAACAACATTATGCTTTTGTTATCTGAAAAACAGGAGGGAGCAGGCCTGCTGGGAATCACCTTTGATCCGGAAGATGAGGTTGCACTCGTGCTTGGCATAAGCCTGGACGTAAGAGACGAAAGCTTTCATGCCTTTCTCAAACACTGCCCTGTCAGCCAGGGCCAGGGACTTCAGCTTGGGAAGGAGATCCAGCACGTTTGCCTGCGGTTTCATTTCCTGCATGGGACACTGGGAACCAGAAAATAAACAACAAAACCAAAGGAACAGTTCGACCAAAGGAAAAGTTCAACCAGAGGATGTGAAATGCACTGTGAAACCTCAGACACACTTCTCAAACACGGTTAAAGTCAGCTTTGAGTCTCTGTTCCTCTGGTCACTCCCGCACACCAGCCGACCATCAGCCCCACCAGCAGCTGGCCCAACAGAAGAGCTCCCACACTGCAGCTCCACAGAGGCAACACCTTCACCTCGTGCCTTACCAAGCTCTGGTCCCATCAGGAGGTCTCTAGAGATTCATACAATTAATCCCACCCTGTGCAGGAGCAGGCAGGGGAATTGCAGGAGTTACAAGAGCAGAGAGGCTGCAGGGTGTGAGCTGCTGGTGGCGGGACCGTAACCCGGGACTGCCCTCCTCCAAATGCTCAATTTGCACCCTCAGGAACAGAAAAGCCTTTCCTTACTCATTGTACCACGTGTTCCTCCTACAAACTCAGTGGGGAACACTGGGGCAATCATGTTCCAGCAGACAGCTGCCTTTGGTGATTCGTAAGCTGCTCTTGTCTTCTTTTAATTCTACACCTCTGCAAAACATTACCCACGTGTGTGACCTCAAATTCTACAAATTCTAATTTCAAAGCTCCCACCAGCATTTCTGTGCCCTTGCTCTTTCCTGCTTCGGGGTAGAACAAAATCCTCCTCACCTTTTGGTTGATTGAGAGGAAGTTCACATAGGACTCTTCCATGGGAAGCAGGAACACCAGGGCGCTGCCCACGTTGCCGATGCGCGCCGTGCGACCGCAGCGATGCACGAAGGCACTGAAACGACCCAGCAGGACAGCTCAGCCCAGCTCGGGAGCCTCAGGCAGCAAAAGGGCAAATCTTGGGGGAGGGAAAATGCAGAGTGTGCTGTGTGCTTGTGAACTAATCCAGCAGGAATTGCAAAGTGTGACACAACAGACGGGTGGCACTCCATTGTTAGGCTAAAGCAAGGGGGGACTGCTCTGGGGGTGAAGTTTAAGCAAATTTAGGAAGAATTATGACAGAAAAAGTTAAAAGCTCCTTTCAATGCACCATTCCTCAAGGAGCCGTGTCCCTGCTCTCATCTCTGTGTCCCTGCTCTCATCTGTGTGTCCCTGCTCTCGTCTCTGTGTCCCTGCTCTCATCTGTGTGTCCCTGCTCTCATCTGTGTGTCCCTGCTCTCGTCTCTGTGTCCCTGCTCTGCTCTCATCTCTGTGTCCCTGCTCTGCTCTCATCTCTGTGTCCTTGCTCTCATCTCTGTGTCCCTGCTCTCGTCTCTGTGTCCCTGCTCTCCTCTCTGTGTCCCTGCTCTCGTCTCTGTGTCCCTGCTCTGCTCTCATCTCTGTGTCCCTGCTCTGCTCTCATCTCTGTGTCCTTGCTCTCATCTCTGTGTCCCTGCTCTCGTCTCTGTGTCCCTGCTCTCCTCTCTGTGTCCCTGCTCTCGTCTCTGTGTCCCTGCTCTGCTCTCATCTCTGTGTCCCTGCTCTGCTCTCATCTCTGTGTCCTTGCTCTCATCTCTGTGTCCCTGCTCTCGTCTCTGTGTCCCTGCTCTCCTCTCTGTGTCCCTGCTCTCGTCTCTGTGTCCCTGCTCTGCTCTCATCTCTGTGTCCCTGCTCTGCTCTCATCTCTGTGTCCTTGCTCTCATCTCTGTGTCCCTGCTCTCGTCTCTGTGTCCCTGCTCTCCTCTCTGTGTCCCTGCTCTCGTCTCTGTGTCCCTGCTCTGCTCTCATCTCTGTGTCCCTGCTCTGCTCTCATCTCTGTGTCCTTGCTCTCATCTCTGTGTCCCTGCTCTCGTCTCTGTGTCCCTGCTCTCCTCTCTGTGTCCCTGCTCTCGTCTCTGTGTCCCTGCTCTGCTCTCATCTCTGTGTCCCTGCTCTCCTCTCTGTGTCCCTGCTCTCATCTCCATTCTCCTTCATGCCCATTTCACCTCCCACTTTCTCTGACTCTCTCACACAAAGCTTTACCCCAGAGTCACCTCCGCACACAGACAGGAGTGGCAATCACCCACCTGAGTGACACACACACAACACAAAGTCACTTCAGCTCACAGCAGGGACGACAAAAACTGCTCTCAGCCCACCCTTGCTCCTGCATTATTTCGTGTGTTCTCTCAGATTGACTTCCAGAAGTGATTAAATGTGTTTTATGCAGTTTTGTGTTCCTAACTCATATCTGAACAGCACAGCGACAGAAGAAAAGGTCCTGAGGATGTGGAGTTGTACCTGGCACTGCTGGGTGGGTCGTACTGCAACACCCAGTGCACCTCTGGGATGTCAATGCCACGGGCCATCACATCTGTGCACACCAAAATGCCCCTAGGGAGAAGAAAAAGTGAATTTTCATTAACCTGTCCTTTGAGGAGAGCCAGGCTCCCCACAGCTGTGTGTTCTGCACCTTCACTGGAGAGCGAGGAACAAAACAATTTAAAACATTTGGGGTTTTTTATGAGACAAAATATAAGGTAATTGCGGCTTTCAGCAACCAAAATTCTACATAAAGTTATGAAAATTATTGTGACTCATATTACATTTCTAAGACAAATCAATTCCCTATTACAAACTCAAATTTTAAATCAGCGCTGCATCCACCACAGCTGAATGTACCGTAATAAACATTTTAATAAAAGACTGAAGAGAGTGACAATTTTAGCACGGCGAAACTGCCACGTTGATCTTTTAAACAGCTGTTCTTACAATCTGCTGGTAATTATTTTTTGTGTAATAGAAAAAGCTAAAACTCAGGTCCCATGCAATTAAAAATAAAAAAAACAAAAGAGTTAATGAGGCAAGAGTTTCTTAACAGCATCCTGCAGAGCTGCCAAGGAACATTTCCCTGTGGGTTACAGCGCTGTGCTGCCATGCACCAATACAGCAAAATCCTGGGTTTCCACTCTGGTTACTAAGCAGGAAAATGTTATTTTTGCTATCAGTTTGTTAAATATCAAGGCTAAAGTGTGATTGTGGCAAGTGACAGCGCAGCGTGGCCACCTCCTGTGCTGCCACAAGGATTATCTACAGCAGGGTGAGGCTCCAGTCACATTTTCACTTTCTTTGTGGTCACACTCTGGGTAGCTCAGCCCAATTTGTGACATTAACACACTCAGAACCAGCCTGGGCCGTCCCTGAGCCATCCTCCCACCCTCACGGAGCAGAAGGAGTCAGACAAAACCACCTCCCCTCACTGTTCCACGTTCTGGCTGGTTGAGCCCATTCCCCGGCTCTCACCCCGGGAGCTTCCGAAACTCCGTAAAAATCTTGTTCCGCTTGTGCTTCATCTTCCCATGGATGCTCATTATTCTCACTTGTTTAATTAAGGCTTCCAAAGCCTTCCCATAGTATTCCACGCAGGCACAGGTGCTGTTGTGATAAACACAGGCATAAAGGCAACAGGTGCATTTTTAATCAGGCTAGAGTTGCCCAAGATCTTTCAAAAATACACACTGTTGACTGTTTTAATTTAAAACATGCGTATAATTTTTATAATTAACACATCATCATCTATAATGTCTTACTTTAAAAATGCACATAAAATTCATGTTTTGCTTAGTAACACAATCCTGACACGAAGCAGTGATTAATCTCTTTTCAGGCACCACATCCTAAAAAGCAGCTCTTAAAATTAATCACTTTGAAAATAACTGTGTCCTTCGCAACACAGGGCGCAGTTTTGGAATTTAAGTAATTAAATTAAACCAGACTGCTTTCACAATGAAACACGAACGGAATTACCTGAAAAAGACCAGATGTTTTTCCTGTTTGTGCTGCCGAAGGAAATGCACCAACTGATTAAACTTTTCATCTGCCTTGCAGATCTGAACAATGCAAAAGAAAAGAGGAAAGTGAGAAAATGGACTTCCTCTGTTAATAGGATCCTAAGCGGCCAAGACTTAAAAATTTATTGATAGGAGCTGGAAAAAAAAGGAGAGGGGAGAAGAAGCTCTCTCGGAGCGCAGGGTCCCACCATGTAGTAGTTCTCCAGGCGCGTTGGGGTTTTCTGGGTGTTGCTTGCTGCCACTCCCTTCTCCTTGACCGAGATGCGGACGGGGTTCCGCAGACCTGCCCGCACCAGGTTCTCCACCTCCTGCGTCTGCGTGGCTGAGAACAGACCCGTCCTCCTCTGCTTGGGCAGGAAGTCCAGGATGGCATTTAAGCTGCAAGAAAGGACACGGCAAACGTGACTGTCCCCAGGCTGCCCTCAGGAAGGGTTTCATCCCTCAGGGTTTAATCCCTAGAAGCAGCAGTTTACAGGCAAAACAGGTTTTGTTATCACATGTCAGATTTCGCTTTATTGAAATAATTATCGTAACTTTGAGAGAAAGAGAAAATGAGATCAACACCTATTGGTTAAAGTGTTTCAAGCCATGCTGGTGTGTAAATAATGATATTTAAGCAAGCACTAATAGAGATATGCTAATCTACATCCCAACAAAGGAAACTCTGTATCCATCGAGGCCCCACATTTCCTGATTCTCTTCCCCCTTAGCAACTCCTTTGTGCAGTTACAAAGACAAAAGAACAAACCAGACCAAATCTAACTTTGGAGGCCACTGCAGGCCAGCACATTCTCATCCATCACACACGAACTCATTCAAAGCTGCAGAAGAACCACCAGGATTTATGATTTCAATACCTTGCCTCGAAGCCCATATCGAGGAGTCTGTCAGCTTCATCCAACACCAGCACATCCAGAGCCTTCACACAGCTGGCGAGGTCCAGCCCGTCTGCTCTCCTCCTGAACAGATCCTCCAGGCGCCCCGGGGTGGCCACAATGATGTTCCCGCTGTTGGTGAACACAGAGCAATTCCAAACTGCACCGTGAGGAATCTGGGAGAACTCCCAATGTTGGTATCACACCACAACCCTGCCCTGTGCTCTCCAATAAAACAATTTGTCACTTCTAACTGCATCCGTATTTCAGTGCCTTCCCGATGCCACGGAACAGGGGGAAATGCCCAGGTGAAAGCAAATCCAATAAAAGTTTAGGATAAAATCAGCAGCTGTGGAAAGCAAGTACCAGCTACAGGAAATATGTGGCACCTCCATGCGAAAGCCACTGACAAATGTGACTCCTTCAAAACTTCATCATCAACATCAGTAGTGAACAATTTCAGAAAATTAACGAGCAGGGAGAAGTGGAATTTTCAGTGCAGACACTTTCCAGCTCTGCTGTTCACTCAAACAGCAGGGAAATGGTGCTGATGCCAGACAAGAGCCTCTCCTCACGCTGCACCTCGCCCCAGGAACAGACCCCACCATTTCCCAGCACATCCCCACAGATCTGGGCAGCACCATCCCACCCCATCCCAGCAGGACCATCCCATCCCACTCCAGCAGGACCATCCCATTCCATTCCAGCAGGACCATCTCATTCCATCCCAGCAGGAGCACAGCTCTGGTCTGGAAACCCTGACAAGGAGAAAACCACAGCTCTGAGACACCGACAAACAAACAACTCACCCGTGCTCCTTAAACTTTTCCACATCTTCCATGGGGTTCCTTCCACCGATTAAAAGAATCTGACTAAAACAATAAAACAGAAGGGTTGGGGTCATCTTTAAGTTCTGCAGATCGTGAGTGACAGGAGGAATGATGGTTGTGGAAACGATGAAGCAGCTCACCTGAACATGGGGAAGTGTTTTGTGAAATGGGACAGCACCTCATCAATCTGAATGGCCAATTCCCTCGTCGGTGTGATAATTATGGCTCCAACCTGCACAGGAAAAACAGGAATTTGTGGGGGGCAAAGATGCTCCAACCTGTACACAAAAAACAGGAATTTGTCGGGGAAAAAAGAAAGATTTGGGCAGAATCCTCCCTTTCAAGCTTAGTGAATACGAGCCACGATTGTGAGCCTGGTTTCAGACAAAACATTTCCACAGAAATACAATAAAGTGTAAAAAACATCCAAAAACGTCTGTGAAATATTTGATACCAATGTGCAAAATATCTCTGCTCAAGGAGCAGCATCTGAATAATGACATTTAACAGCAAATGACAGCAAAGTTCTGTGCACACTGAAACGTATTCAAAGTCAATGAATGCTAAAAAGCATTCAAGCCTCACCTGCAGTACATCAGTGTCCCAAATGTCCCAAAATATTCCGTATTATTTGAACAAAACCCCTTGTGTTAATCTGTACTTCCTTAAGGCACCAAAGAAAAAAAATACAAAGCTTCTCTTTTTTTTTTTTTTTTTTTTTAAAAATTTTTTTATTTATCGAACCTGGGTCATATTTAGATTCACGAGCAATTTTTAAATGTACATCTTAGGATTCAATTTTCAGCGTTTTACACATATAAATATTCCATATTTTGGGATAATTTTCTAACAGCTCAGAACCCTGTTTTGATCATGTCAAAGAAGAAGCTCTAAGGGCAATGAAAGCACCCCAAATTTATTTTCAAGTTTTAAACAGTTTATTGTTGCTGTTACACCAAGAGCTGAGCACAGGCACTGTGTTCATGTAATTTTCCTTACAGATTCTTTTCTTGAAGTCCTCAAATCTTCTTGGCACATCGTAAAAATACACCCAGAACCGAATAATTGAATCTCACCTGCATTTTCTTTAATTTTTCCTCCCGCCTGAGAAGGATTTCCAGAATGGGAATCACAAAGGCCAAGGTTTTCCCGCTGCCTGTGACCTGTGAGGGTGGAAACGGCGTCAGCCCTCCCTGAGCTCCAGAGACAAGAAATGTGAAGTTTAAAAAGTCAGGTTTAGCAAAAGAGCAAGCACTAGGATTTTAGTAAAAGTGCAGCTGAATTTAACTGAGCCAACGATCAGCCTGGGAACTTGGTTTGGAATTAGCAGCGATTGATTATTTTGATTATATTGTTTACACAGCTGCTTTCATGCTTAGTGGATCTAAGGGAGTTCTCACAATGGCTGATTCTTCAATTAAAAATTTTTATTCGTAAGGAATGAAAGGAAGAACTGGAGAACTTCCCAGAGATATCACTGATTATCCTGACCCAGAAAGCAGACAGGTCAAAGCGAGGTAGAGGAGTTACTTCATCTTTCACACCCCCTACTCAAATCAAGCCCACCGACCCATTAAAAGGAGTTGAGAGCGCATGCTTAATTAGGTTTCAGCTAATTACCATACGAAACAGGGAATAGGAGGTGGCAATGATATGAATATGCATTTGTATTGAATCTTTTATGGATAAATAGACCCTGCAATGCTTTGTGATTTGCCCTGCGTGTTTGGAAACAATTCCACGCAGCGCCCGGCCGTAATTAATTAATAAAAAAGCGTACACTTTCTAACTTCGCTGTTACAGAGTCCTTGTCCGTCTCAGTTGGGTATCGATATTAGATCTATACCCATATTTTAGTAAATCAGACAAGCCAAGGAAAACAACGAGCTGGGCCAAGGAAAAGCACTCACCGCTTCTGCAGCAACATCTTTGTTACTCATGAAGAGCGGGATGGTCGCGGACTGGAAAAAGAGAAGCATCGCAGGTGAATCGCTGGGAAATCTCACTGAGGGGAAACTCCTCCGGGGCATCAGAGCTCGGGCTGAACATCACCCAAGGAAAGGCACGGATGGGGCTTCCCTCGCTGCTACAGGACCCGGTGACCGCTGAGACCGCGGGGCTGGGACAGCGGCACCGACACCGGGCCGGGCGCTGCTCACACCGCCCGCTCCCTCCTTCCTCAGCCCGGCCTCCCCTTCCCCGGCAGTGCCGCGGGGCCCCGCACCTGCACCGGGGTCATCTGGTGGAAGCGGAGCTCCCGCAGCGCCCGCAGCACGCCCGGGCTCAGCGGCACCGGCAACGAGCCCCAGCCGCCCTCAGTCACCGCCTCCATCTTGGCCGCCGGTGTCACCGCCCCGCCGCTCCCCCGCGCGGGGCCCTGCGGAAACACAACCGCGCCACCTCCCGTTCCGCCGCACTTCAGTTCCGCCACCGCCCCAGCCGTGGCAAACAAATTTCGGATTTAGCAAAAAATTCCTGTTTTTATAGCGAGCTGCCTGTCGCTATAAGCACTTCTGCGGGTCATACAGCAGCCCTGTGCCGCCCGGCTACCCCGAGCCTAAGAGGTCGGTTCAGAGTTGCCTGATATTTATTGTACCTGCCCGCAAGTAAAAATAAATTCCTGACATCCCAAGAAAGCAGGGAATCAGAATCAGGATTGTAAGAGACCTGTGGAGTCACCCAGTCCGAGCCCCCTGCCACGGCAGGGTCACCTGGAGCAGGTGACACAGGAATGTCCCCACAGAGGGCGAAGCCACAACCTCCCCAGGCAGCTCCAGGGCTCTGGAACCTTCCATGGAAAAAAGCTCTTCCTCTTGTTGAACTCCTTGGTTACTTTATGTCCATTACTAAACAAATACTTTATAAAAAACCCTTTGTGTTAATCTGTACTTCCTTAAGGTACCAAAGAAAAAAAAATACAAAGCTTCTCTTTTTTTTTTTTTTTTTAAAGAATTTGTTTATTTATCGAACCTGGGTCATATTTAGATTCACAAGCAATTTTTAAATGTACATCTTAGAATTCAATTTTCAGTGTTTTACACAAAAATATTGGCACACAACAGTTGCAATAAGGTGTGACAGCCACCTCTCTGAAGAACTGCTGCAAGTGTTTGCCCGAGGTTGAAAAAACTTTACCTGGAACATGAAAACCTGTAACAAATTTTAAATTAATTGTACAAAACTGTTGTGTGTTACTTGTAGAGGCTCCCCCCTGGAAAAGACCCCGTCCCACCCCCAAAAATGATTACAACTAATATACATCAGTCACAACATAATCCTGGCTCAGCACCCACGTCAGACGCTTCTTAAATTTTTTAAACCAATCATCAGAGAACCGAGGAAAGTAACTTTATACAAAAACAAATCTACATGTGCCTGAAGAAAGAAAACACGCCGGTATTTAGCATTATGCTAATTCTGATCAGATAATGGCAGAGGTTGCCACTGCACTTAAATACAAGGGCTGCATAGCGTGGATTAAACCCCCGGAATCCGGAACCCTTTGGCCTCAGGAATCCAGATTTCCTGAACGTTTATGCCCTGGGCAGCGGGCAAACAGTCTGAGCTTTGGACCTGCGAAAGCCAAAGGGTTCACGAGTGTTTGCTGAGACACCGCACACAATTGGCTCCGAAATAAAACCCTTGAGAGACTAAAAACCGCGTAAGGAACGTTTGGTGATGAGCGAGAAAAAGCGTTTTCGTATCCACCGCTGGATTTAAAAGAACTTTGGGAAGAAGGCGATATAATTAAGACAGTTGCTGATGAGTATCTTTTAATTAGCAACTAGGCATGACTTTTAAACTCTTCCTTGGCAGTTTATGGGAGTGGAGAAGGGATTATCTCGATTTCCTAACGCCCGCTGCAGGGTTCAGGGTGTAAGAACGCGAACAGTCGCGTTAGGGCCTTGTACCGTTTCCCTGGACAGAACTGCAGGTGCTCGTGGAAACAGGGGGAAAAGTTAGAAAAGACATAACAGCTCGTCACTAGAGTGAGTTACAGCGTTTGCAGCTTGCCTGGACCTCGCTTAGCACACAGACTGGGCAGATCTCAGTGGGAAAAAAAAACTGATGCCAATAAAGTGACAAGATTTCAGCACAGCTTTTGCTACGGAAGATATATAAAAACAATTCTTTTTTTTTTTTTTTTAACTAGGAAGGAACATAAGCAAATAAGTTTTACAGTTCGGTAAAGAGGGTTCAGAAACTAAATTACTCTTTTTTTTTTTTTTCTTTTCTTTTTTGTGTGTGACCAGGATGTTTGGTAGAGAGTGAACTGAAATCCGGGACCGCGGAAGGATCTTACACCACCCTTCGGACTTCAAAAAACCTCTTCAGGTAGTAGATTTGTCCCAGTGTCATGGCAACTAGTACAAGGGCTTCAAAGAATGACCAAAGAACCACTCTGCTGTTTGTGTTGTCATTAACTGTTGGGGAAAAAAAGAGAAAAATGTTGTAAGTAACAACGAATTTAAACTTAAAACACTCTGCCACGGAACTGGAACGCTGCACATCAAGCACTGGGGTTTGTGCAGCCTCAGAGGTGAGATCTGAAGGAGGATTTTTTCTTAAGTTTGCTTTTAAACCCACTTTGGACACACACTGCAGCGTCTTTCTCTATCCTGCCCACCTTCCTGGCCTCTGAGCTGCCAAACAAAGCCTCTTGCTTTTCCACAAAGTCAAGCAGGGAACTTCTAATCTCTGAAGGGTCACCACCTTTGGATCTAAACACTCAGACTGTTCTTAAATCAGGCCATTAGTAACAAATGTCACAGAACTGGAGATATTCACAGCTTCGTGTAGCTGAGGAGGCAGTGTTTTTATAAAATATTGTGTTTTCACACTAAAAGGACTTGCCCTTGATTCTCACCCATGAAAGTAACAGTAGTTCTGCTCAATTTCAATAAAACATCTAAAAAAAATATAAAAAATACTTTGGCTCAATTACTAAACCACATCCTCTTCACGGGTGAAGTAATGGTTCAACCAAAGCCTGTCCCTGGGAACTGAGTCTTGGAATGGTTTGGGTTGGAAGGGACCTTAAAACTCATCCAGTTCCACGCCTGTCATGGGCAGGGACACCTTCCTTGGACGCTTCCAGGGATGGGGCAGCCACAGCTGCTCTGGGCACCCTGCGCTGGGCCTTCCCACACTCACAGGGAGGAATTTCTCCCCATTTTGCAGTGTAAAACCATCCCCCCTTGTCCTGTCCCCACATGCCCTTGTACACAGATTAAATAATTAATATCATCACTGCTATCTCCATGAACACACCATTCAAGCACGTACAGCAGAATTTACACCACTTAAGCAAACGTTATTTTGCATAACAACCCCCATTACACGAGGGGAAGCCAATTGAAAGATGACTGCAAGCGACACCAGCATTCTTTCCTTTATGGGCAGGCCCTTCAGGATTTAAATTATTATTTTTTTTAAGCCACTTGGAATCGCTTTCATGGAGTCATGTTTAAATCACCATTCACAGGTTGTGTGGAGAGGGGAGAAGGCACTGACTGGAGGCAGACACGTACTTGCTCTATGTATCCTCTCACGCACTTCCATGTACTCCTGTTCGTGCTTCACAGCTGTCATGGCCACTGCTAACTCGTTAATCATCTCTTCTAGCTTGTTCTGATGAGCTGCAGAATAATTTCAGAAGAGTCAGAAAGTCTGTTAACGACTGGAAAAACAATCTCAACGAATTTATGAACAGTTAAACAAATTCCTGCTGCAGAAGTTCTGACACAGGCAGCCAGAACAGCTGAATGCTTTCTGTCCCTGAAGCCAAGCTCAGGTTTTGTAGCACCACTTTCCCTGAGGTATCTCTGGCATTTAACAAGTGGGGAAACATTTCTCCACACCCAAACAGGAGGAGACACAATTCAGACTCGGTACAGACCCCGAAATTCCAGTGTGCACAGACTTTTCCAGCAAAACAGAACGGCAGAACACACGAGATCAATACCACACGCTAAAATCTATTTTGCCAATATCATCCAACATATCCCAAGCACATTATCTTAACATGACAGCTTTTCCTAGCGGTTAAGCTTGCAAAAATAGAACGACTGAGAATTTAGCTCAAGATCATGATGCTGGCAAATGAGATCACGTTCCGAAGGAACAAATCACCTCCTGTGATCTTCAGGTTCAGCTGAAGCCCAGCACCCCGAGGGGCCTGGCACGGGCTTCACTCGGGGAGTGTTGTGAAAGCAGGAGAGGAGTGAAACACCAAACAGCAGCACAAAACCAGCCTGAGACAGTTCAGCAAGTGGAAGGCTCAGAGATGTAAGATTTAGTGGTTTGACTGTCAATCTCAGGCTTTTTTTAATGCATCCACGCTCACAGAACTGTCCACTCACAAATTGATAAATTAGGAGAGTCATTTGCAAAGCTTTCTAGCATCGGGCTGAGGTATCGTTCCACAGACACACCCCGGGCCTTCAGCTCTCTCAAAAAGCCACCAAACCCAACACATTTTCCTTTCAAGGGACATCCTTGACTTGAAAGCTCCCTTACTACACTTTTGTTTGTAAATTAGAAGTTTCAGATTGCAATCTGAAAACAGAGCTGTTCAAAACACACACCTTGTGGGGAACAGACAAGAGAGGACCAGAGAAGAACACTCATACAAGTTACAATTAAAACCTAAATAGTCGGGCAAACCACACCCCGCTAATATCCCAGATCCCTTATTTTCATGGCCAGCTGGTCACTGCAGTAAGTGCAGCTCATTAGTAAGAGAAGAAACTACAGGTGCAGGGATACTCTAAACACACTCCAAAAAATTCACTTAAGAAAATTGCCTTGTTGCACTAATCTTTACAGCAGATATATGCAGACTCAGTAAAAGATTTAAATGAGTCTTAAAAAAAAATCAAAAGTTAGGAATGTGTTACTTTTTAAGTGACATCAAGCACTCAATGCCCTCAGTTATTTACTTGCTAAAACAGAAAACAAGAATTTGTTGCCTCTCTGGCTACAGTCAGTGATTTCTAAATAAACTTGGTAACTCGATACATTTTTTTTTCTTTACAGCAAATGACAAGTTTGAGTTTTTCCCCTGACACATCAGTAATAATTCATAACCTACGAGCAGCTTGTGGCTTCCAAAAGCTCTTGATTACTCAACATCCCCTTTAGCAACAGAAGGCAAACGCTGCCAAAAAATCCAGAGTTCTTGGACGTTCGGTGTTTGAGTTCAATTTCACCTCAACTCCTGATTAAATCTTCTGTCGGCCATAAATAACCACGCGAAGGCAAACTGCCACGGCCGGTGCAAGGACCTGATCCCAAGAGCTGCTCGGGGCATAAACGTGCCCAATGGGAGCCTGCAGGTGCTCAGCGTTGCTCAGAATCAGACCTTTGGGGTAGTTTATTAAAAAGACATTCTCATGCTACAAACCAATGTTACGGAGAAAAAGCCAAGTTAGCTGTTAGTGAATGAACATGTGCCAGAGACAAGATGCTAAGGAGCTTTCAAAAAGCAGTCCACATACCATCCCAGGTATCTCCACCACCTAGAGGAAAGCGTGAGAGATGAACACAGGTACAGGACAAAAGGCTGCAGATAAAACAGTCATTTACACGGCTACGGGGAAAGTTTTCTATTAGCACCTTTATCAACTAAGGCATGGAGAAGGCTACACACTGCTGAGGCCACTGGGAACCAGAGGATGGCACTGATGAAGGGCTAAAGGATGGAAGCATTAGTTTCTGCTGATGGCCGAGGGATTCTCTGGTGAGTTTGCATTAAATCGTGTAACGAGCCCTAAAAACATCCACAAGCACTTCAGCTGTGCGAGAGAACAGCTAATGCCACCTGAAGGACCGGGAATCCTGAGAGCCCTACTCAAGTTCACAGGTCATGCGCGTAGGGAAAAGCTGATTTCCTTCCAGGACCTTTCCTCACCTTCTGTCTCCATGTCCTGCCCCTTCGGAGCTTCCCCGATGTCGATAGTGAACATCACTATCTTGGGAGTCATGGTGGACATCCTGTTGCTGAAGCAGAACTTGTAAGTTCCGTCCATGTGGGCAGCAAAGGTGTATTTTCCACTGGACTCCCGGTCGCCTTTGTAAATCCCTTTGTTATCGGGCCCTGTGATCTGTGCGGGGGAAACAGAGGATCACACGTTTTTATTTCAAACACAGAGGTTTAAAATGCACCAGCACAGCGCTGCCA
Source organism: Pomatostomus ruficeps (assembly GCA_013400735.1). Classification (NCBI taxonomy): domain Eukaryota; kingdom Metazoa; phylum Chordata; class Aves; order Passeriformes; family Timaliidae; genus Pomatostomus; species Pomatostomus ruficeps. The sequence goes on along the minus strand of VYZT01032072.1, from coordinate 4,745 downwards.
GCACGCTCTGCACTCAGCCAGCCACAGGCACCGACTCCATCTGTAATCTGGCTGGTTTGGCACACTTCAATCTTTCCCTCCCACAGCTCCCTGGTGCTGCACAGAAATCTCTTTTTTTTAAAAAAAAACCCCCACAAACTTCTTGGTAAAGAAAGTCCTACAAAAGCCTCTCTCACTGGCCTCCTGTGGTCGAGATAAGCAGTCAAGAGTAAGTAAACCACAAACCCTGGCTGTTTGTCAAATTAACAACAGCAGGGGAAACCTTATCTCTGATGTCTGAAGGAAAACAAAAAGGAAAAAAAGACATTCTGCGATTGACTTTAGACACAGTTTGGCACTGCTGCAGTTACCATTTCAAATGGACTGCAGACCTGAGTTCTGAGCTCTCAGGGTCACTGGGATTCTAAATTTCCATCCCACCACGCCAAACTGCTGCTGAGCTTCCACTAGTGACAGGTGACGGGGATCTCACAGCTTCCAGCCCGTGTCACAGCCAAGTGTCATTTTAACCTGTCACAGGACTCTCAGCAACAACTCGCGTGTCTGTGATATCCCGAACAAAAAACTCCCTGCTCTGCCACACGATGAAAGCAATTCTTAGTCAGTATTCTCCTGATTTGAAGATAAATATTCACTCTCAGTTTTCCCGATACCAACCAGACCGATTAAAGACAACACCTTTGGATTCAGGGGAAGCACGCTGCTGCTCAACAGGCAGCACCCGATTCCCCAGAGCAACCCCGGACACTCTTCCCGCCAAGAAATTCACTGCGAGGAGCCCACAGGAGCGGAACGGGGCTGGAAATCCCCAGGGAAGGGCGGGCAGCTGGAGCAGCACAGCCCCTTGCAGCAGCGCCAGCGATGGCACCCAGCACCAGCACCGGGCCCGCCCGAGGCCGCCACGCCGGGCCGGGAGCGCTCCCGCCGCCCCGAGCCCCG
>VYZT01032048.1:834-24283 GCA_013400735.1 Pomatostomus ruficeps | reverse complement strand
CTGCAAAACTCAGGGCAACATACAGGGTATGAAATAAAGAAGCTTATCATGAGACAAAAATTACAACTTAATCCCCAGCCAACAATCACTTGTTCTGATACTTATTTAATGCATGCCTCAGAGTATTGTGAGAGTAGTGGGTTTTGTGGGATTTGTAGTGTTTTTTTTCTCTTTCCTCTAGTTGGTCTGAGTGACATTTGCAAAAAAATGGGTCTGTTTCTGTACCTGTAAAACTTAACAAGAGTTTTGTCACCCTCACTAAAGTGAGTAGATGCAAGTTAAGGTGTAGGAGAAAAAAATGTGAAATCCATTATTATACTTGTCTGGAATGCTAGAATATTCATTTTAACCTTATTTCCTATGAGTAATGGGAAGAGTATACTTAGAATTTAGGTCTTCTTACTGGAACAGTACCTTTATGTTTTTTCCTACTGGCCCCCTATTCCCAATCAAGTATGATTTCATAGCTAAGTAGTAAATGTTCATGTTAATCTTTGCATTGTTCAAACTTAGAGAACCAGGTTTTGATTGTGATAGCTAGAGTGATATTTGAACTTTCATCAGAAACTCAAAGCTGGGAGTAGTATGCTTCAGATTAATGATACTTTCATGATGAATCTTACTAAATTTTTTTTTAATTACCTACTTGTTCACTTACTAAAGCAGCTACAATACTTTCTAGAACTTTAATTTTTTAATATTGATAGCTGAGGTGTTAGGTCTTAGAGCTAGGGGAAGCTGGTTGAAGTTTACTACTTGCAGGTCTGAATTCAAAATCCAACTAGCTGGATGGCTCAGTCATGATATTTTATCTCTGGGTTTGTATATTTTCACTTAGTCACCAAAAGACATTCGTAGCAATACTTCAAAAATAGCTAGCCCTTAGGAATTCCCGTATTTGCTTCAAATGCTTATGCAATAATTCAGCAGGTCCTCATTCATCAGCATTCCCTCCTGGTTCTTCATTACGTGACTGTTTTCAAAGTTGCAGCCATTAAGATGCACAGTTAAGAGCAATGCCATGTGACTGCTGGGACCAATTACTTGCATCAAGACTAAATAACAAATAAACAATAAAAATTAACTAAAATACACAAATAATGAAGAAATGTTTACTGAAAATAGAATGCATATAGAAAAATACTTTAAATGTGTCAAATTCTTTAGCTGCCATTGGCAAAATTGTCATTTGATTAATAACACATTATTGCCTTAGAGAGGCAAGTATATAGATATATCGTACAGGAACTCAAAAGCGAATATGTGTTTTAATGCAAAGGACAGATGCCAAATCCTACAAACTTTGAAACTCAGCTAAGCTGTCATTTCATCCTAAACTGATACTGTTGTTCAAGGGCTAAAAAAGGGGGGAAAAAAAATCTCATTATGGTAGATGATTTTCACATGTAGATTTTTAAACTGCAACAGAGTATTAGAGCTTGCACAACCTCAAGGTCATTGAAAATGACAAAAATTTTCAAATTAATTACAGAGGAAAATTTTGGTTGTATGCATAATGACCTCTTATCAAGTCAGATGAGAAGTTAACATGCCTTATTATTAGTAATATATGAATGATCTATCTAACCTAGTTCATTACGGGTTTGAAAAGTCCACTTCAATTTGCAGATGATAACAGGCTGGTAAGGGCTGCAGAACATCAGATATGGATGAGCTGAAGATAGTTGAGATGAGACAGATTAAAAATAATCAGAGGTAGAGAAGCATGACTTCTGAACATATAGCAAACTGAGTTTGTTAATCTAGAGCATTAAAAGGAAATCAAATTGCTTACATATGTGACATATGATGGAACAAAGGAAATTAATAAATCCATCCCTGTGTCCAAAAAGACAAGATCTGCAGCTTGAAAGATTAGGCTTAGCTGTGCCAGGAAAAGTTTTTGAAGATAAGGATAATCATTTAGTGAAAAGACTGCACAGGGAACACATGTAATGACTGTTTTTCATTTGAATCACATTCTGCTGCATTTGTTCACTTTTAAAAGGCAAGTGGAGTTGACGAAAATAAAACATAAATGTAAAAACTGACATCTATTTGGAATTAAAATATTGGACTATTGAAATGATTCAAAGAAAAGTAAATAAGAGTATCGTGAGAAAAGTCAGCCACATCCTTAGAAGTGCAGCCTGAGGCTGCTCTAACTTCTCAGGATTGTCTATATCTTTAGATACAAAACTGAACCCTAGAATGAAGGCTATTGACTGGAAGAAAGTTCAGATCGCATCTGCTGTAATCAGAAAGATTTTAAATTGAACTCAGTGATACTCACGGTTTGAGAAACAGTACTAATAGAAACCTGTCAATGGCCAAAGAAGGCCATCTTTGAAGGAAATTCTTAGGATGCTTTGACTATGCTTGGGTGTAGGTAATAATAGACAGAATATCATTCCTACATGTCTGAGTGTCAGTATAAAGAGAAGGTTGTATTTTCCGAGAGTTAGTCCAGTGCTACTTCACTTATATACTAGGAGGATTTTTGTATTATATAAAATATTCCGTATTACTTATTTCAATTCTCTCTATGTACACTGAGAGTTTGAGTTGGGTAAATTTAAGGGTCTCTTGCTAGACTGAGGCGTGATAGAGTCAAGTGTTAAGATTCTCCTGAGACAGCATTTTAAAAGATGATAATCTTTTTCAATACAATGGAAAAAAAGATCAGTCATGTAAAAGAAAATATTTGAGATGAAAACATGTATGGATCATGACTCATAATAAGGCAAGCACCTGATTTGCCTTTTACTTTGAAGTTTTTCCCAAAGTAATGGTAACTGCAATATGACCTGAGTACTCAGACTGTAAACACGAATGAAATGGAAAAAACCAGTAAAAAAGTGCATTTATCACCCAGCGAAACAACTAGCAATTTAACAAGAGAATAGGTCTTCTTTCTCTTCCTATGTCTTAAAAGGAAGCAAAAGTCCCAAACTGGTGAGTTCACTGAGTGTAAGGAAAAGAGGGCTAACTTTTTAGCTGTGTAGGATCTGCACAGTTACAGAGAAACAGTTTCAAAGAAAAGAATAAAGTCAGTCCCTGCGATATGGACTGATACATATTTCTTCCAAGTGTAGCACAAGACCTCTACAGAATACTTCAGCTAAGAAGCTGATTCTTTTAGTGCCAGAATCATTTATCTGCTGCTCCCTTGGAAAAAAAGAAGAGTAAAACTATGCTAAATTGGACTGAAAACGGCATCTGATATTGAAGTATATAGTACCTAATTATCTGTTCAAAATGGAGTGTGCTGCTGTGAATCTATAATGAACCAAAGGCCCCTTTCCATAGAGATAGTATTAAATAACTTTTAAAGGAATTTTCATTGGCAATCTAGCAACGCCTTCGTTTTGTTGTTTATAAAGGTAAAGTAGTGTTAGTATTTGAACTGGCCAGAAATATTTTGTTTAGTTAGAGGCAGTTTTATTTTTTTTATGATAGACCCTACAAATTAATAACTTGAGGTCTTGATAGATATAGCGTTGTGGGGGAGGACAAAAATGCAATCATATAAACCCCTAAGAAGGGGGCATCCACTACCAAAAGTAAAGATGAGCTTATAATACTCTTTATAGGGGTCATTCCATATATAACTACAGTTTGGCTTTAAGATTTAAATGAATGTCCCGTAGACTACGAGTGTGTCTTCTCCCTGTTATTCTGTGTATTTTGTTCCAAGACTGTCATGTCATCGTATTCGTTCAGGAACAAGTTGAGGAATGGTGGCCAATTGGCTAAAGTCTACTCTTTCATGTTCCTGTGCAGGCTTGCAGAACTGAAGAGTTGTGTGAGAAATGTATCGTGATGAAACTGGAAAGAACAATTTGTTTCTCTTTAATACAGCCATATATTTTTCACATGCAATAATGGTGCTTCACACTTTTTCTATATATAAACTGTATGTTAAATGCAGCGTCCAGCTTTAAATTATGGAATATAGCTCCCTCATCTGTCCAACTCAGTGCATGAAAATATGTCAAAAGCCAAATAAGCTTATGCTTGGTAGTGTATCTTCTCTTTTTTAACCAAACGTTTTGCCTGCTTATAGACCTGCTTTTAATGTACACTGGTAAAATAATTTAATTTCTGTGATTCTTATTGGGTATTCTCAATTTTTCTGCACGATATTCATAATAATAGGGTTAAATGTGATCACAGAAATCAGACTGAAGAGAAAGTTTCTTTGATGTGTTTCACAGTTTAAAAAACCAAGAAACTTGGCACATATAGTGCTTTACTTGTCCTGTTTCCTGTATTTCCTCTGATTATACCTTATTTGCTTTTTTTTCTTATTTGCTTGAGTACTGCCTGCTGAACTGATAGAGCTTGGCAGCCTTGAATCTCTGTAAAGGAGTTTCAGTGTCATATATATGTCAATGTCATATAGCTTGGTCCTTGTCCTTCAGTATTCATCCACAGCACCCATTTCATTGTTTGGTATGTAATTAAAAAGGGTCAACAATTGTCTTAAAAGGTATCTCCTGCGAAGGTGTTCTGGTCTGTGCATTGCTGACTTGAATACACACCATCAAAATCATCTTATGGGCCAACAAAAGTAATTTTGCTGTCATCTATGTTACTACTCTAATATTTATGACCTTTTATTAGAAACCAAAATGACTTTAATGTGACTCTTTTATTGGAATATAAATTCTGAAAATATCTATTTCCAGCCATTATTCTTTCTATTTAGTACATTGTAAAATATAGCATATATATTTTATATATTATATGTTCTTTTATCTTCCTGTCAAATTTAACACAATCATCTCAGCTTTTGTCATTGCTGCTCCTGAACAAATAGTCCTGTGAAAAATTTTAGCTATTTGCCACTCAACAAAACCAAACCATCAGATAGCATCATGCTAAAGCATGCAAACTTAATTTACTTAGACAGAACTGACATTTAAATAGAGAAAATTAATCTCATGTTTTATGATGCACCACAACAATATCACAAGTGACTTCCATTCTGAAAAGCCAGTAAGATGTATTGGTAGAGGAGTTGAGACTTTCTTAAATAATGAATAGCAGGCCCATGATCCAAACTGTTTGCAGTGTTCATGTGTTGGAATGGTGTATTCTACAGTTGTCTTCATGTCGAGTTGAAGTATTACATGAGAGGTAATGAGATGTATTGATATACCAAATAATGACTTTTGGATGACCCAGTGTTCCCAAAACTGTTTACTCAGTTATCGTCAGTTCTGTGATTTTTGAGTGCTGGCAGTCCTTGCCATCCTCGCCACTGTAAACATTCTTGCAGTATAACTATGACTTAAATGTTGAGTGTCAGTTTGGCCCTTTGTACTTCACCTGGGGGCAAATCAAAAGCAGAAACACCAAATTTTTCTCTTTGCTTATATTACTAAAAAAATAAAGCATCAACTGCCTACACAGCTAGGGTGTGACGAATGATGACAGAATAATAAAAACAATCTCCTTTCCCTCTATCTCCCCGATGAAGAAAAGGCCTTTCAAAAGTCCAGGAACAGGGGCAGGAAGTTAAGAGCAGGTGTTCTGACCTAAATATGAGCTACATGGTTCTATATGGTTTACAGTGATCAGTCTAATATGTTGATTGGTGTTTATGTTTAACAGTTTTTCTCCATGGGGTAAACATGCAACTCACTCTGAACTAGTAGTGGTTGTGTGGGTCTTTCTCAGGTCTTGTGGATTCAGAGAACCCTACATTTTATTTTCACTTTTCCTTTCACTGAAGTGAAACCTGTGTGGCTGCAGCTCTGCAAAATCTTGCTGATGTTGTCCATGGAGTTTGTGGCAAACACTTCTTTTCACCTTGTTTTTTCTTCATTCTTCCCTCACCCCAAAATAGTCTCAACAAGATCACAGAAGATCTTGGAACTTGGGCATAAACATGCTGTGACAGGCCATTTGGATGCTCCCGAACACAAGTGTAAGAAAGCTGGCTTTTCTTTGGTTGTTTAGCTGGGTAGTTGGTTGGTAGTGTGGGGTTGGTTGTTTGCTTGTTTGTTTGTCATTGGGGTTTTTTTGGTATTTTTATGCTAGCCTTTACTAATGGGTGTGTCCAGAATATCTAGAAAATGATTGATTGATGAAATTCAGAAATTTACCCTTTCTTCTTAAACTCTGACAAGGAATTAAATTTATTTTCTAGGCATTGGAGTCTGATGGGTCCTTGCTGTTTCCAAGAGTGAAGGATCCAAAAGCCTGTCATGCAATATGGGGTATAACAATGGATTATCTGAGCATATTAGTGACATGTTAGCATTTTACATATTATTCATGTGTACCTTAAGTTCCAACAGCAGAGTCCCCACTGCCCTGCAGGCCACGCTAGCTGAATGAATGTGATTGATTATTCAAGTTATACTGGACAAAGTACAGTTTCATGACATTTAACATAGGTGGAATGCTGGTGTGTGCTATTGAATAATAAGTTTAAATATGGTTTGCTGAATCAGCTTTTGGAGTAGCTTTTAAAACCTGTCATTGACCAGCAAAAATAAAGTGTCAGTTGCTAGATTCCTAATGATTTCATAATGTAGCATAGGGGTATAAAGAGGCATTCAAATGTTTCCTTTTATTCTTTCTTTCTGTTCCTTTAAATCCTAGTTACATGATAAATGTTCACGCTCTAGTTTGCATAAAACAAAGCTCGGTTTCAATCTTTTAGCCAATTGCAACATCTGCCCTACAAGGTTTTTCCATTTTATATACAGGCTTCCCTGAAGATATAAATATGGTCTTTCTAATAAACACATTTGAGATGTCTCCAGAGAGAGAAGCTTCCGTAGAGGGATTAGGATGTGGCATTACAAGACTCACTAAAAATGTTTGATTTACCTTTGCATGAGAGATAGAGGTCACTATGACTTTGATACAAATCTAGCACCAAAAGGAGTCTAAATAAGAGCAGAATGTGGTTCCTGATCTTTGTGTAGTAATAGCACCTTAAAACTAGAAATGCAAGAGATTGTCTGTAATGTAATGAGGCATAGTTGTGAGTGATGCTCCCATGAGCCCGGGGAGTGGGTGAACAGACAAGCCGTTCTGTCTCTTGGTATATCAAGGGGATATCCCGTCTTTTCAGCTGAAGTGATCCTTTATGATACTTATCATGGAAGTAAAATATGTGAAAGTAAACTGTAAAAAGTACTAGGTCTTTTGATTTTTAAAAATAAATGTTTCCTTGGTAGTCTGTTATAGTGTGACAGGACAAGTGTTGGGAAGCTCTTCAGAAGTGCAGTTAATCCATCTAAGACTCCTTACTACCTTTAGTTTGGAATAACAGTAATGTCTTAGTGGTTTGGGTCTGTTTTATACTTGACTTCAAGCGAGTGCTTGGCCACAGTCAAACCTCGTGATCCAGCCAACGCACTGTCAAAGCATCTGTGACCTGTTTGGTTGGCCAGTTACAGGGTGTGAATGGGACGGTGACTGGTCTCCTATCCACTGTAAGTTTTGCTGTAGGAAGCTGTTGTGTATTATGCAAGTCTGGACAAGAAGGTATTAGAATAATGAATAAAAAAAATGACATAATGGTCTTTTTTTGGGGAAAGTACACTTTTGGGGCCATAAGACACCTAAATTGGGTACAGTTTATAGCACCAAAAGTACTGATGAAAGGCTTAAGATTTTTCCTTGATGATTATGCTACTTTTCTATATGCACTTTACACTTCTTTATTCATACTCTGTGTGTTTGAAATATGTCATATTTTTAGAGAACTTGCTGATATAGAGTCTAAAGTTAGAAATGTATCTCACTGAAAAGCAAGCTTTGATACCTAGCTAGAGATGCCATCGCTGATGTCATGCTCAAAAGGGGTGACTGGTGGTTGTGCATTCACAGATCCCAAAGCTGAGGCCACACATGAATCTCGGAACTGCGGTGCCCAGGAGGCTTCGTAACCTTAGTGTTCTCTAAAATTGCATTTCTGTAATTTAGAACAGACTCATTTCTGTTCTAAATTCAAGACAATACCAGAGAAGGTAATACCCTCTAGTTAATAGGGTCATTAAAATCACAGCCTCTCTATTTTAATTTTTTCTACACAGGTACATATGTTATTTACGTATCAGTCATGGTTAAGTGCAAAGCCAATGTTTATCACTATTTCTAGGTGAAGCTACTGTTTGACAGTATTTGGCCTGAATGCAAACACTAGCTTTGATTCCACTTTGCCATTTAATCCTCCTCTAACTGAAATTTTAGAAGAGTTTTTCAGCCTACAAAGATTTCTCTGAAAAGCAACTATTGGAAAGCCTGAGCATGAAATTAATTTCATCAGATCCCTTGCAGTTTTATACATCAACAATGTGGTCACTTAGCTTAGGAGAACAGTAATGGAAAATTGGTGCATTCACTTCTAGTTCATTGGTTTACATCTGGTCAGGATGGTAATAGCACATTTTCCATATAATTTGGTGATAATTTGATAATCTGTGTTAAATAAGTTAAAGATTTTTTTGCTCCTGCAGATCCATTTCATCCAGGTCTTCAAATGCACTGAAAGGATTTAAACTCAGTGTCATTTTCCATAAGCACTATAAAATGTTTTTAAAAGAAGTAGGTCAGTGACCCCTGAGATTAAACGTACTGATATATACTCGTATTGATACTAAATGTAATAATAATGATGAAGCTGTTACGGTGTCTCATAGTTTATTTGGGCAGCCAGGCTGTGTGTTCTATATCTTGATTTCAAGAACAAACTCAACTCTTTGATGTAAGGTGTTAGTAGAGCTGAATGCTTTCTAGCAATGCAGAGAGATAGGCTAGGATATTGTTTGTTACACAGTTGAGAACATTTTGGTTACAGGAGCTCAAATTGCTGAAACTGATCCTGATGGTAAGGATACTCAATTATCTAAATTTTGTCTTACTGTTCGTTGAGAAGAAATGTCAGAGGGTTGGAGAAAATTTTGATGAGCAATTCATGTTAAAAATTTAACTGTGGAAGCATTTCCTGTTGAACTGAGTGCTGTTTAAATAAATTGGAAGTAATTACATTTGAGGATTTATTTTATAAGTGCCAGCAAAGGCTGGTACTTAAAAGTAAGACATCCATCTACTGTTGCCTTTCATTGGATGTTAGGCATCTAATTTCTAGCACAAGATATCAGACACAATGAATGTCTAAAAAAATAATGACTGAATACATGAGAACTTTTTGAACAATGTTGGTACAGAGGAGGTCTCACCAATACTCAGTTGACAATACCCATTTTTATTTTGGACGTTCTTGATAAGCAGAGCCAGCTATCAAAGAGCCAGTTCAAATAAGCATAATGAAAATATATACATTGCCCAGAGTGTCAGTTTTCCTATATGCATAGTTTTGACATAGAATTAGCATTCTTCCTACCAATAGCTCTCTCATGACAGGCTGGACAAACTTTCAAATATCAGTGAAAGTGTTACTAATTTTTTTTTAGCCAGTGCAGTGTTTCTATCTTGATATGTTGTGAAAAAATGGTTCAATAAAAGCTACAATTCCTCCCATGTGCTAACACTATTATAATGAAGTAACATACGGTGAACTTAGATTCTGAATATTTTTACATGAGTTTGTCACTGATAGGAGCCATCAATTGAAAGGAGACAATGAATTAAAATACTCCTTGTCAGAGACATGAAAAGATTATCTGTTCACAATGAACTAAAAGTATAATGTGGGATTTCCACATAGCTGTGAGTATCCAATTGAGCACATGAAATCTCATTTGATCATCTTGCTCAAAGCATTATGTTCCAAGCTCATCAAAATAAGGGACATTCCTCTGGTTTTTAGCATGATTCATGCAAACATACATTTTATGTTTGAAATATCCAATGCTAATTATAATAACAATCTGAATAATGTCATTAAAATAAGTCTAAGGATTTCTTTTGTCATTTGGTCTGTTATTTAAGTCCTATATATTTGTCAAAGAGAAAAAAAAAAAGGTGAGTTTCTTTATTCTGGCTTCTTGCCAGTAAAAGCTGACACAAATATTAGGTATTGTGAATCCAGGAATGCTGTCTTGATAACTGAGGAATGAAACAAGCTTGGTGACAGAACCTAATTTGCAGATGCTGAATTTTAAAAAGAAAGCATTAAAATTCACAGCATGCTGTTTTACACAGACCATCTCCCCCTTCAAAGGCTATGTGTTTTTTAAAATTCTGTTTCACCAAACAGATTACCATCTACCTTACCAAGGTGCACGCGCAATATCGGTATTTAAGCAGGTCCTGTTGGTAGGTGTTTTATGAGGGCCTTGGCAGAGCTGGGCCCGTTCCCAGCCCGCAGAGCCGCACGCATTCATCATGTGCCGGAGCTGCAGCGCGTCCGGCGCCGTCACCTTAGCGGGCTGTGGCAGCGCAGATCGCGGAGCGCCTTGCCCAAAAGGGGATGGATGGAGCGTGCGAGGAGCCCCGCGGGCGGCGCGGGGGAGGATGCTGGGCCGGGCCGTGCCGGCGAGCGAGCTCGGGGCTGCCGGGTTGCTACAGCAACCGGGGCTTTGTTTGTACATAGCGGGAGCAGCTGCCTCCCTTCCTCCCGGCCGTCCGGCTCGGCTGCGGCAGGGCCGGCCCGGCCTCTCCCTCCCTCCCTCCCTGCGCCGCGGGGCTGCCGCGGGCACCGCGCCGCCTTCGCGCGGGGCTTTCGTCGGCACGGGAGTTGTGGAGCGGGAGATTAGACCGTGAGGTTGTGTCTGGTGCTTGGAAAGATCAAGTCCTACTGAAAGAAAAAGGCTGCCATCTGAAACAGTAGCACTCTCTCTGGTATTGTGCTATCTGCGTATTTGTTTTTTGTATTTGTAATTTGTTTGGGTCTTTGTGTACCAGAAGGTTTGGGTTAGTGGCCCATCTGATTTCAAGGCAGAAGTATGTAACTAGAACTTATGCCTGAGGACCAGCAGTGTTACAGGCTAATGGCAGAATATAATAGGAAAGTTCCTCATTCTGTAAACATCTTTGAAGATACTGTCTTTAATTCAGTCCTTTTAACCCTACCATTCACATAATTTAAGAACAGATGAATAGAAAGAAAAAACCACTAATATTTGTTCATGAAAGATGAATATTCATCACATTTATATTAAGGTAGGCCTTGGAGAACTGTTTTTTAAAGCTCATTTGAGGATGGTCATCACAGAGCTGAGTGCCCTTTCATAACATGCAAACCTGTATCAACAGCCAGAACGTTGTTTTAAGAAAATGTGACCAGATAAACATAGATTAGAAGGAGCAAAGCAACCCATAGCAAATCAGTTCTCAGACAATACTCCCTTTTTCATGTAACAATTGTATATAAGTCAGAGCCAGTAGGGTTAGTTCAGCAGCCCTCAGAAGGCTGACAATAATTGAATAACCAGACTGAAAATTTGTTGAGTATTTGCATGCACAACGTTTGCATGTACAGCATTTGCACAACTTTAACAAGAGTTTCCCTAGAGACATAACCTCCATGTGACCTTCACATATTTTTACCTTCACTGTATGAAGCACCAAAAAAAGAGGAAGTTTGTTGATTTTGCTCAAGAGCTGGAGATAGCAGTGGGGAAATTCTGAGGATGTGACACCAAAGAAATACAGAGTATGAATGTTTCTTTAAATAAAATGTTTTCAAAGCCATGGTAATTTAGCAGTAAATGTGAAGCCTAACTGGTAACTTTTGGGATTCTTATAATTTTCAAAAACAAAACTAAACCAAATTAAAATACATTGAATATTCCTGATTCTGATTTCATTGCAATCATGTATGGAGAGGAGGATAGTGTACCACTCTACTTAAGTGATACTGTTCCAGCTATAAAAATGCTTGAGATTTCATAAATGTGATGGCAACAGCACAGTGAAAGATGATAATTTAGCTGAGGTTTCACTTGAAAATCCCAACTTTTATGAGTAACACATTGACTCAGATACCTAGTCTTCTCACAAATGAGATCATTTGTGCCTTAAATTCTAGCCTGCTGAGACTGGCTGAGAAAGATGCTTAAAGTGTATGGAGGACCTCATAGTGAACTCTGTCTCAAGAGGAGGAATTGAGGCTGAAAGTCAAAACTAGTAAGCTACCACTCGTATACCTGGCTCCTGTCTTGCTCTCTGTTCTTTGATGGTGCTTGCTGTCACTTTGAGATTACTGGTATCCCTGAACCCGAGTGACCAATCTTTTTGTTTTGCATAGAGGATGCCGGACTTCAATAGTTCAAGATTTATATCTATTTACCCTCACAAGAGGCAAGTAAAATATTATATATTTTTAAAATAGAAGTTTTGAAAATGGTCTGATTATACTCACTTTGTTTCATCAACCTGCTCTTACTGTATTTGTGATATACCTCCTACAGTGATTTTCTAAAGATATGAGTGAATAGCTGATGACAACATATCTAAAGGTGACATTGTCACAAATTTTTATTTCTTTCTGTTAAAAAGTTCTTAAAGTATAAGGGCTATATATAGAAGGGGTTTTGTGTCAGTAGTGGTGCTTTATCTATGAGAATGGAAACCCTAGTCAACTAATCAGGGCAGAAACGGGATAGAATCAACAGGCTTGTAATTTTACTTGTACAAGAATTTACTCCTAAGGGACAATCTTTTCCTAAAAACATTTAGAGTGAAATATTAATGGTATTTTTAGTAATATCACAACCATGGCTAAAGAAAGAAACAGTGAATAGTCAACAAGGAGAAGATGGGTTTGAGGAGTAAATGCTGTCTTTTCCTAGAGATATTCTATGGGATTTAAATTATTTTCCTGTATTACTTCTTTTATTGTAATTATTACTATACTTGGCTTCATTTTTTAGAAATTTACATTTAAAATTTGTTGACTCTGCCCCTGATGTTGAATACCAGTTAGGGGGGAAAAAAAGACTATTTCATTTAAAACCAGAGAAAATGCATTCTTCATTAGAAGTTCACCTTTTAGCAGCTCACTTCATTTTTTGGCAAGAAGAGCAGAGAATTCTTAAGGTAAATCTACTGGCCCCATCCTAACAAAGAGAGATTACCCCAGGACATAAATTACAATGAGGTTTCACGTTAATATTGCCTCATTATATTTTAGCAAAGGTATCACAGAACAGCTACATCTATGATCTGCAATATTCTAAATTATTAAAACACAACAACAAGTGCTATAGTAAATGAACTAAGTTCACATCATCATCCATTATTCTTTGGTTTTAATCACACAGGTGAAACTCATTACCCTGTGAAGGGAAACACAAAGCTCACTTCAGTGATGTACAACTGAAATGGAACTTAATCTGTACATTAGTGGTGGTTTTTTTGGGCCATCAGCCTACATCAATGTGAACTTGAAATAATTTGTTAGTTCATGGTATTCTGTAATTCTTGGGTGGGGGGGGAGGGACAGATTATTTTAGTCTGTTTTAGAGAGAATAACTAAATTCTTGCATTAGAAGCTCTAGCTGATGTGTGCTTTAGACTGGAGGAGAAGCCCCTTTAATGAAATATGGATTCTGGTGTTCTGTGTTGTTTTTAAACCCCATTCCCTGTATTTATTATTAATTAGCCATACTGAAGTGGATGCAGTTATATTTAGATCACAGCTGCCAGTAACCAAATTTCAAGTGGTCTTCTGGTTTCATATTTTTGTAGGATAAAATGCTGCACTCAGAGGGTGGAAAAAAAAAAGTAAAAAACCCCCAACCCACATAAAAGCAGTTCCCGTACTGAAATATTAAAGCAGAAAACTGGTACAGTGAGTGTCTGAATCACTCTTCACCTCTGAGAGAGAAATGATGTGAAAACAGGGAGTCCTCAACCCTCTTATGAGGAAGGGGGAGACATGGAAAAAACCCCCAAACTACCCATTGCTTTTAGGAAGAGAAAAGAATTGTCATCATGAGTAAGAATAGAAAAGGGATTCCCTCTCTGCTCAGAGAGGAGACAGAAGGGGAAAGAAATTCCCTCTCTCCATTGGGAAAGAACAGAAGGGAAGGGAATTCCCCTTGTTGCATTTATACTTTGAGCTCTAATTAATCTTGAATGTTTTGTACTCCTGCTAACATCAAAGCAGTTCTGTACATCAGGCAAAACTTGCTTTTCTTGAGCTGAAGAAAGTCAGTCATGGAATTCTAATGGAATGTATGGATTTATGTCATTGCTGTCCTGTGGCCAGATGCAGTCCATAACTTTTAAACTCAGTTGAAAAGGGGTCTTGGTTGCTTTAGCCTCAGGCTTGGAGAGATTTCTGTTACAGCTTAAGATTTGTTTTTCTATGATTTAATTGTCACTTCAGTTAAAGGGCAAGCAGCAGAGGTGCCAGTAGAACAGTAAAAAGCGCCAGGAGCAACATATGGGACTGAAATTCCTTATAAAGTAAGGATCCCATGAACACAGTTGCCTGCAGGGGGAAGGTTGCATAAACAAATATTTAACAAGGAAAAACAGTGAGGTCTTTGCAGTAATCATGCAAATATCCAGAAATAGATAACGAAGACATATAAAGCACACAATTTCGCTGGCGTGCTGCAGCCCATGCGCACATGCTTGAAATAGTGTTGATAATGCCTCTGTTGTAAAGAGGTTTTGAGCTTTGTAGTTCTAGTTTAGGTTGAGGAGGGGGCAGTGCTGGGTACTGTGACGTTCTCAAAATCCACTTGGCATCCCCGTTTCTAAACAAGATTAGCTCTGACTAATTTTCTGAATGGTTTGATGACTGGAAAAAGCAGCAATTGCTCAGATGCCACTGTGATCATGTCGAAAGGAAAAGGTTACAATGTTCAAAGACTGTTTTATACATATTTCATTGGTTAAAAGGTTGAATTTCTTATCCTGAAGGAACATCAGGACTTCGTTATTTCTCTTGCCTTTATCTCCTTACTTTATGTGCAAAGGTAATGCTAATTAATGCCTGGATGGAAAAAATCAGATAATGCATCACCATAGAGAAAAGAAAACTTTCATTGGCAATATCTCAATTTTCTGCCCAATTTTGACTATAAGTATGTGGTTGCCACAATCACAAATTGACTTGGGACTTGTTACAGTGATCTGGGGACCCAAGCAATTTCAGATGTACATAATTTTCTGTACAGTTCCTAGAAGATACAGGTGTTATCTCCACCCACAATGGAGAATATCTTAAATAACACTTAGCATAGGCAGAAGAGCTTGTTTTACACAGCTGGCTGTAAGTAGGCTGTGGTCCTAGCAATCCTTATAAAAGGACAGTGGGGATGGAGACTAGGTATTTGTTTAAAAAAAGCAAACTTCCAGTGTAGGTAGATGTGAATACTATAAGTGTTTTGACCTATTTTAATTTGTTTCACCTGTGTTTGAAGTAAGGTAGGGAAAACACCTGCTTATGTTGCGTTTCTTCAAAGTGAAGACCTCAGATAAGAATGCCAAATATATCACCCTCCTATAATTTGTCAAAATGCTGTTTTTCCCCCCTCCCAATTCTGCCTGCAGAGCAACCTCTGTCTGAAAAGCTGTTCCCAGGGTAAATAAGGAAATGCATGAAAAAAATCTGGGGGATTTACCAAGTCTGATCTTATCTTTTGTGTCACTATGTTTTAAGGCACTGAAGTTGTAGAGAAGAAAACACTTGAAAACCAAAGTGTAACATTGTTCTTCTCCCCTTAACGTATAACAGACATAGATGTGTGCAGGGATTTTTTACAGGACAATGTGCTGGTTGTTTATTCCCAATCCTAGTTGTAGAGTGTGACAAGATCACTGAAAGAACTCTCTTTATTTTGCATTTTATCAAGCATAAACTCAAATGCATAAGAAAGAGCTTCCTAGAGTTTCATTAAACATTTATATGTGCCACAGCAATTGTCTGAATTAAATTTATTTTTATGCATGGAAGTATATTTCACTGCAGTATTTGTAAAATAAACTAGTGGCCCATTGAAAAGATCTTATCTTACATATTTTAAACAGTACTCCTCCTACTCTCCTAATTTCCACTTGGCTCAAAATAAATGTGCTGAAAATTGAGCTAAAACAAGAAATGGCTGACACTATCACTGCAGGTTCAGAGAAGAATAGATGGGTGAGAGAAAGAGAAAATAACCTTTGTGACCAAAAGCAACATCCACTAATGCTGAAGTTGAGTATAAGTATTCAAAACTTTTCTAAATGCCACCCAAGTGACCCTTGTTAGGTAGTTTAACCATTAATATGATCAGTCAAGAATTTAGGTTTTGCAATTAAGGCAAGAAAATATTGAGACCATGGGAGGAATACCTATAATCCTGCCAGGGAAAAATGGGTGATAGGGAAAAAGGAACAGTTATGTTGGAGCAAGAAACATATAGAAGAAATTTTAGGAAGAACAACACAGTTTCAAAGTGCAATATATGCACCTTCAACAGGAAAGCAGTGACAAGCAGTGCACCATAGGAATAGCTCTTCTGGCACTTCATTTATGGAAAGCCACTTGCTGTGAAGTAGGGATCCGAAAGGTGAAGTTTGCTACATGTAGATACCAAAAAGCTGTTTGCAAGGAAACAGTATGGCACAACAGCCTGGAACCAATCTTCTCACGCCCACCTTAAAGTGCTATTTACAAGCAATTCACCCACTGCAATATGGTTATTTGAATGCAACAGAGGACATGGGAAACATGTATTTTGCTAGAGAAAAGTGACATTGCCAGGTTGCATTAAAAATCTGTTAATAGTACAGAAGGCAGGTCAGAACAGTCCTCTGAATCTAGTGAACATAGTCTAAACTCTGAGAACAATCCAGCCTGCTGGCCCAACCTCGTTCCAAGAAGTCGTGGTAACCATTGGTGCTGGCCCAGCTCACATCTTTCATTAACACTTGTGGTATTTCAGTTGACTATGTCATAGACCAAGTCCTCGGGAAGTTGGACTGAGACACAAGACAGCTGTTACTCAGGGTAAAGGTGGTACATGGGCTGAATTCATCAATGTTAAACTCTATATTCTGGGAAAAGGCAAACTATCGCAGGGAACAATACACAGATGAGAGGGGAAAACACTGCAGATACAGGATATGATTACCAAAATTCATCAGCTGTTACTGAGAAAATCCATTTGGTTAACTTACTGCCCACTAACTTTTGGAAATAAAGTTAGATTTTGTATTCCTGAGTTTCATTGTGTTTACACAGCCACAAATTGTGGCTTACCTCCCAGGGTCTCTGTCTTGAGCTTATTATTATTAACACTGGTGTTGAAAAAGAAAATTGTCATGCCTGTTCATTAAAAACATTCTCAGTGACTCTAGCAAAGACCACAAAAGGTTTTTATGCCAGTTGTTAAATGTAGAATTATTCACCTATTTTTCAATCATTTATTAAAGCACTATAATCATGAGAAGAGAGAGGAAAAAAGAGAGAGTAAATTTTTGAAAGCACATAGATTTAAGAAAGGATCTTGACTTCACATTGCTAGAAATAGAAGTTTTATGTGTGCAAAGCTACTGTTGGATAATCAGGGAATATCATTAATACTTGGTTAAGGGAGAAGACTTTTTGAGAGTAAGAATAGTTTGGCTATTTTTTTCCATCTGGTTAAGAGAAGTCAGACAAACCAGGGTAATATACAAAAGTTAACTGAGGTTCTTGGACGGCAGGTATCAAGCAAAGTTTAATACACCTGCTACAGTTACTACTCTTTATGCTTCTGGATGCTTTTACAAAGTTTGTCCTGAGGCCCTTTTCACATAAGTTCAAATGTGCTAAAAATTGTCAGACTTTTCCTTCCAATTTTCTATATGTAACTTCACTATCCCATAGAGGACTGATGAGCTGAACCATGTACTACTCTGATACAGTCCTACAATTTTTGCATTGTTCTTTGATTTTAAGAGCCAACCTCCCAAAATATCAGGAAAATACAAATGTGCTTTATTTCTAATTTCTTCTCAGCTAATCCTTGTGTTTGGCTATGCCCAACCATACCCTGAAGCAAAAGGTGGAAAAGGATCCCTGTACTACAGAAACCATGTTCCTTGACACAGACTGAAATGGTTTGTAAGAATCATTTAGATACCTCTTAAATACCCAGGCATAGAAATACTGGCAACATTGCTATATTATGAAACATACAGTTAGGTAGTAATCTGCTTTTTATATAATTTTTTATGTGGCACAGAAGCAGTAATCCTCTGGCTGTAATAGAGTATTTGGTGTCTGTTGTGCTTGATGTTGCATAATGTGAAAGGGGAAATACAAAAGATCAGAATATGATACCAAGATTAAGGTATGTGAGAATAATGTTTCAGAGTCTAGACCTCAAAAAGAGAATGGAAATGAGCTGGTTATATCTAAGTTGGCAAATGAGGAAAACATGGTTAAAAGTAAGTGTTATGTATAAGTTGACTGAATTAAATACTGCTTGACAGTTAGAGGAATAATTTTTTGAAATAAAATTTATTTAAAGAATATTCTCCTTATTCCCTGACTCAAGTGTTTTCAGGCCTTTCCAGATGGATTAATGAAGACTGCCAGGGAGAAACAGAAACTGCCATTAAAGTCTAATAGGGAAGGTTCACCCCCTTTATTCAGTCCACTTCAAGTGGGTTCATGGTAAACAATAAAAAAATGATAATATTGTAATTCTAGAGGGACAGGTTTTACTAGAAAGTTTGATACTGCAGTGCATGGCAAGATTTTAGCCAAAGGTAAATTTCATAGTTATGGAAATGTCTTTCAAACATACCTTGATTTTTTTTTTAATTAGGAGCACTGAAACTAAAAAACAAAAAACCCATTATCCAACAGTAAGTTATAGTTTAAAAAATATGAATAGAATCCACATATCCAACATGGTTTTTAGTCAAGGACTTAAGAAAAAACATTCATTATATTCTTTTCCTGTTTGTGCTGCTGTTGATGATGGTGGCACAGGTGAGAAGTTATGTGGCCATATCCTTATGAGATGACAGAGAACCCTCCAAACGTGCCTGTTGAGGTAAATCACTAATTTAGTAACACCAAATTTCTTACTTGCCACTTTTCCAGACATGATGTTTTATTTCAAATCAGTCTGCTTGTTTGTTTTGGTTTTTGGTTTTGATGTTGTAGGGTTTTGTTGGTTTGTTGTTTTTCATTTGGTTGGGTTTTTTTTTTCCTTTCCAGATATCTGACATTTTGACTAAGTTCTAGAAAAGAATTCAGTGTCATAAGTAACATCTGGATGGGGATGATCTGGCACTCCAGTCAGCAAGGAGAAGCAAAAAAGTGACTAAGCAAATAACTGCTCTTTTACTCTTGAGTGTGCCCTGCTGTTCACAGCTGAGTGGCTCTACCCCATTTCCCCGTGTCATTGTAATTCACTATCAGCCGTCTTTAGCTCATCCTGTGCTGCACACCAGTAATGGCAGCTGAGAGCAGGTCTGTCTGAGGCTGCAGTTGTGTTCAATTGCTTTGCTGCATTTTGTTTTACTAATGGATTTCTTTCCTGCTAAACTTGTCCGTGGCTTTAAATGTGAAAGTTCCACAGGCACCGTGTATTGAAAAGGCTTTTACTGTGGTTTGTGCTTGCTAGTCAGTAATCCATACATTCCCTGTAACACATCCTCACCAGTGCCTTCCTCTCTGGGTGTTTTTTCAGAGAGATTCAATTTCATATCTAAGTTTCCTCATTGTATTTACTTTAGTTTTGGTACTTAAAATGATCTAAAGTTAAACAGAACACAAATTAGGAAAAAAGAGTCACATTTGCAGTCAAAACAGTAGAAAACTCTGTTCTGGCTTGTACATTCCCATTAAAGTCAAGGACACTGCACAAGCAGAAGACAGTTCAGAACAGGCTTTGATCCATAACTACTGCTATTGTGCGAGGGGATTTACAACTCTTTTAGCTGTTTGGTGTAAGGACACATGACACTTGCTTCAGTGGGAGATATCTGGTTCATTAAACTTAACAATTAGCCTCAAGAAAGTCTATACATTGGATTAGTTAAATCATCTTTTGCAGATACAGAAGTTCTCATTAATTAGTAGCAGGAATAATTTGAGCTTTACTGCAATATCAATCAGGATTAAACGTGTTATATAATTTATTCATTAGGCAACACAATTATGCTGTAGTTTTAAAAAACATAATTTTCTGTAACCGAGCAACATGAAGGAAAATATACAGCTATGGTTTTTACAACAGCAAAAGAAATTATTACAGATGATACAATTAGGAACTTATACCATTAAAAGGGAAGGTGTGTTAGGGCTTTCTTGCTACAATTTTGTTGAATTTAAGCTGTCTTGAATATTTGAGTATCTCCATCGATATGCTTCAAGTTCTAAAAAATTACTATAGCAATTTATTTTCATTGCCCCCCAAATCCTTCACTGCAAAGTAAAGCAGAATTCTTTTAAAAAGCAGACTATGGGGAAAATATTTCAACAGTGCACTATACCTCAAATTTACACAAGGATACAAGTAATGACTAATGTAGTTCAAGATCATCCAGCAACATCAGCAAAGTAAAGCAGCTTAGATACTATGAGCGGGTCAGGTATATTTTGATCTTCACCTCACTAATAAGCAAAAGCAAATAGGGGAATTCCACAGCAAAGCATCTCCTTCATTTTTCTAATCCCAAAGTTAAAAGCAAGGAAGAACCACATCAGTCTCAGTTCTGACAGGCCCTCTCCCAGCCTGTCTTTTTTATTTTTAAATATCAATCCAAGTTAGCTTAATATGTACTTGCATGCAGTTTTTAACCCCAGTTCTAATTCCAGTAAAACCTATGCACACATCTGGGACAATTTTAGTGGAGTTGCTGCAAAGATACATTTAATTCAGAGAAATGCTGACGGGAAAAGGCCAAAATACATTTGGGTATCTTTAGTTTTGGGGTTAAATTGCAGAATAATATTTTAAAATACATTCAACTATTTGCAATAAAGGGATCAGAACTTTGCATGCTTTGATTGTAACTGCTAGAAAGTGATTTGAGCTCTTGCCTAACAGCTTGAAAGGCATTACGTTTTATTCTCAGTTTATCCTGTCACAGTAAAAGGCCTAAGTGACTTCAATCTGTGTTGTATGAGACTAATCCTTTCGTTAGGCCTCAGCTGTATGTTTCTGCACCTAACAGAGTCTGTTATGAAACGGTTTTTCTAGGAAATTTTAAAGAAGAAACATGAATAGATTTGTTCAAGACAAGTAATTTCAATCACAGTTGTAGTTAATTAGTAAGGAACCAAACTTCTCTATGGATGTGGGTTTTGCTGTTTGTTATTCCTCTGATCTTCCTGACTGCCTGCTGGCATAACATCCTGAAACACTTTGCATTTACAATCCTCATATCTAAAGGCCTACTTAAAAGGTATTGATATGGATTAGCAAGAAAACAAAGACAGTTGAGTCAGGAATTGAACTACGTGTTTTTGTGCATGCGTACAAATCTGCCATACCTACAGACCTTTGAAGCATGGCTTTAAGCTTACATCAGGGCTATGTCAGAGTCTGCTGTGACACTCAGAGCTGCCAGAAACCTGGCATCCAGCTGTACAAACTCTTCCCACCTCCCCTTTTGGCCAGCACTTTCTACATGCATGATACAAGGTGCTTATAGAGAATATAGCCAGCTGTGTTGTCTTAATGGATCCTGTCAATTATAACAGCATTATAAATGGCTTTATAATTTTATTTTTTACCAAATACATTGGAGGAGAAAGCTACTGCATTCCTTTTTGTTGCACACAGACCTTCAAAAGCAGGAATACTACCAGGCTGTTTGTTTTGGTATTTTACATATATATAATTACAAAGAGTGATTATATATATCACTTAAGCAAAAAATGTTTCTAAAGTTCAGTGTAAAAAGCTTTTAAATTAAATTTATGACATTTATTATTTTAAACAAAAATAAATAGTAAATGCAGACCAAATCCAGAAACTGTTTATGACTTGATTGGCATTGATTTGGGGAAACTTTCAGTCAAAGAAAGTGGATGTAAATTTTAAAAGGTTAGTACATTTTCTTCAGACAGCTTCATGGTATGCAATTGTAAATTGCACCATTGATAAGACATTTTGGGGCTAAAAAGATTCCTTTTGACAAGTTTTATACCTTGTAGCAGTAGTTCTGGATTTTTTTTTTGACTCATTGACTTTATCTTTCTTTATCACTCACTATCTCTTTTCCCCAGCGCAACTCTGCTCTTTTGTTTGACTCAAAGCAGCTTTTTTTTCTCTCCAGTTTTCCATTCACATAATTCTCACATTCATTCATAATATGAGTAGTTCACACTCATTCATTCCCAACCTGAGTGGTTAACACTTAACTGGGATCCAGAGGTACCAGGGTATTTCTCTCTGAGCAATGTTGTGTATCTCAGGGAGCTTTTGTCTGTGGCTTCTACTTCTGGGACAGCCTTCAAAAATAATGATAGTGACAGTTGCCAGTGGTAGCTTTTGATAGAAACAGCACTAATTTTGGCTGCTCCCTGTATGTTCTAACACTATGGTGAAATAAGCCATTATGGTATCTGTTTCCTTAGTCAAATTTTCATTCCTCATTTGTCTTCTCTTATTTTCATTGGGATGCTGGGATGCAGAGTTAAATTGTGCCTCTGGATTTAAGTAGCTGTTAGCAGTCATAACAATGTCTGTAAAATTCAAACCAGTCACCTTTACTACAAATAGAGTACTACAAATTAGCCGCATGCTACAAGTGAAGTCCTAAGATAGCGTATTAGTTGTGCCATCCGCATGAATATTTAGCTCTTGAAGGAGGGCTGCTACATTTTAAAAGCATTAAATTAAATATTAGTAATGCAATTTCAGTAAGATAATTAGCTTAATGGGTCTAGTCCTATTTCTGCAATAGGCTGGAAGGAATTGCTTAAGTGATGTAACAACACTGCACTGTAATTTAGTATCTATTTATCTTGTTGCAGCAATACAACAAATATTTTTAAGATAAATAAAAACACATAATGCACTATATCTTAGTCTTTAAATTGCCTTTCTGTAATACTTAGGCCCTTGTTTATTTTTATATTTTATTATTTCTATAAAATTTCAATTATTTGTATCACATTCCTACTATTTGTGCTTCAACAGTAAGTATTTTGCTGCATAATTCAAAGTAGGGTGAACACCTTTACGGTTGAGCTCACAGTAGGTTTTAAGATGGCCAGAAAACTGTGAGTTCAAGTCCCACACCAAGGCTTGGACAGAAACCCAGAAGTGATACTGCAATGCAGTGTTAGAGATAATACTGCATTTGATGTTCGGTCTTAAGGATGAAATGATAAGTTTGTGTTTGCTTCATTAACCTTGAGTAGTGGTTTTGTGGAAATGGTTCAAAATGATGTTTTAAAAAAAGAATATATAATAACCTTATTTCCTGGTCAGCTGTCATTTCTCCTCCTACTCAGTATTCAAAAATTCTCTTACAAGCTGTTAGTGAGCACACAGTAGTTGTTCTTTTACACATCCGATAGGTATGTCCCTATTTTGGGAAGTACTCAGAGACAAGGATAAATGTA